>PVKE010004962.1:0-61499 GCA_004027555.1 Craseonycteris thonglongyai | reverse complement strand
TTCCACCTATAAGTGAGGTCATATGTTTCCTGATTCTTTCAGTCTGACTTATTTCGCTTAATAAGATGGTCTCTAGGTCCATCCATGTTGCCACAAATGACTGTATTTCATCATTTCTTATCGCTGAGTAGTATTCCATTGTGTAAATGTACCACATCTTCTTTATCCAGTCATCTATCGAAGGGCATTTTGGTTGTTTTCATGTTCTGGCCACTGTGAACACTGCTGCGATGAACATGCGGGTACAAACATCTTTAAAGATTAAGGTTTTCAGGTTTTTTGGGTAGATGCCCAGTAGCAGGATGGCTGGGTCATATGGTAATTCCATTCGTGATTTTTTGAGGAATCTCCATACAGCCTTCCATAGTGGTTGTACCAGTTTACATTCCCACCAGCAGTGTATGAGGGCTCCTTTTTCTCAGGGATGTAACTTAATCTAAAAGCACAAGGTCTGAGATTGGAGGGTAGAAAATTTCTTAAAAGGAATTAGGGTGCTGCTATCAAAAAAGAGAAAATATATTCTGGGCAGCCAAAAAACTATAAACATGCTACAGTAACTTGTTCAAATATTTTTAAAACACTACACAGGCCAAATAAAACAGGTTTGCTGGCTGAAAGGGGCTTGTCAACTCCCAGTTCCAATCCTCTTTTCTCTGTTTCCTAGGTGATCCCATCCAAGACAGAGCTTTCATTTACCATCTCTACACCCAAAAATGCCACATTTTTAGCTCTGACTCACAAATTCAACTGCCTACTCAACATCTTCACTTGGAAACCTCAAATTCATCTCAAATTCAATTTGTCCAAAATGAAATGATCTTCTCACCCTCCATCTCCTCCTACTGAAATCTGGCCTTCCTTGGAGTTTTATTTTATTTTGGGGGGGGGGGGGTTGGAGGGCAGGGGAGGGAAGTAAGGGGAGACAAGATGAACACGACTGAGGTATTGTTTGAAGAAAAAGGTCTTTCCGAAAGTTACCTGTAAGATTCCACTGAAAATCTTTTGCTATTTCAAATATTCAAGAAAGACATTTGCTATCTTAATTCATCTAAATGTGCAATTTCCATTTTCCATCTCTCTTCCCAATGTATTTTTAAGGAACATAGAAATTAAGTTTTTTTTTTCACCATAACAAAAACCAAAGGGAGAAAATTATCAAAGGACATTCAAAGGTGCCTATGCTTACTAGCTTGTTAGTTCAGATGTTCTAGCAAACATCTTATCTGATTTGATCCTGACAACAACCCAGGAGGTTGGTAAGGCAAATATCACCGTATTTCATTAAATCTAAGAAATACTGATTGGAAGATGCACCATTCTTTTATGCTCCACTATGTTAGAAAGAAGAACCACAAATTAAACCATAATATACAATGCACTGTAAAACACATCTTGCTTTCAGATGTATTAAAATGTAAAAATACACGCAAAAAGAAGGTCTTAGAATCTTTGAAAAACATTAGCACAAGGCTCACTTTTCAGATAAGGAACCACAGGCTCAGAGACTTACCCAAAGTTATAATTAAAAAATTGAAGAATGAACTTGAACCCACAAGGATCAGTTTCCTGATCCATTTCCCCCCAGTATAGCCTTTGGGTTTGAAAGATCTGTAGAGTTTCTGCTGAGTTGCCAAAAGCTTGTCTAATACAAAGCTGGTGAAGAAAAAATCAGAACTGAGTCAACTCAGCAGAGGCTTTTAAATTGACATGGATTCTAAGACTGAGGATAATTTAGAACTTGACTTTTCTTTAATTCCTAGACAGTTTAGAAAATACTGTTAGCATAAATAGCAACACGAGGGCTGTCCAGAAAATATCCAGTAGTGTTAATATGAAAAATAGAGGTATTTATGGCTGGATTTTTTCCCAGACAGCCCTTGTATATACAAAATATGTAAGAAAAAAATTACATCATTAATTGCTCTGCTAACTCAATAGGGCTGCCATAAAAACTTACACTTTGCTATTAATTTTAAGTATGATTCACAAGACAATTTGCACTTGTGTAGTGATATTACTGGGCATCTAGTCAGTATAAAATGTTTATTCTTTTATAGTAAAGTATGACCATTTAATGATTTTTTTTGCTTGTTTCTTTGTTTCTAAAATACCCATTTGGAAATGTGCCATGTTATACCTAATTATTGTATACTTGTAAATGAATGTAAAGCAAATGTGTATGCCTAATATAATAGTTCTAATCAGTTTGTGCAAGAAGCCTTTTGATTTCAACAACCAACTTTCATTAAAAAAAAAAAAAAAAAATTGGGGGAAAGCCGGGATGGCTCAGTGGGTTAAGCACTCACTTTGCAGCCCTGGGGACGGAGGATCGAATCCCAGCCCATGCGAACCCATGTGCTGAACTGGGGAGTGCCCCTAGTTCAGTTCTTTCTCTGTCTCTCTATCTCTCTCCTCTCTCTCTCTGTCAAAAACAATTAAACATAAATAGATAAATAAAAAATAAAAAAAATAAAAAAAATTTTGTTGCAAAAGCCAATAAATTTGGTGTGTAGGATCTGAATAAGATGGAATAAGCTTAATTCATGGCAAAGTTTTTTTATTTAAATCTAATTGTTTTATGCTTTGTATTCCTCACAGCACATAGAGCAGTGTCTTAGGCGTACAAACCCCTAATAAGCACACATGTTGAAATATACAATAAGAAAAATGATGGCCCCTTTGTTTTCACAAATGTTCTCCCTAGTCCTGTGCTGGTTTTGCAGAAGAAACAGTCTAGCAAATTCTTAGTGGTGCCTACTGTGAGTCTATCATTGCACCAAAGGCACACCACATTTAACACTGGAAGTTCTCAAAGAGCTGACAGTCTAATCAGTAGGTACAAACATACAAGCTATGCAGTTGGCAGATGATCTTTAAGTATGCTTCCCCACTGAGCAATATACTAAAATGTTTTTAATATCATGTCCAAGCAGCAACAGATGTTTAATAGAATTAGGAGAGGTGGTATAGCCAGGGGCTAGATATGACCTTGGGCAAGTCACGTCTCTGAACCTGTTTTCTTAATTATTACTCACTTATCTCTCAAGGCTACTGCAAAAGACATTAAAGCAGGAGAAACTCCTTTGCAAACCCTAAAGCACTATACAATATAAAGTATCAGCAGTGATACAAGTAAAATGTCCCATTGCCCAGGTATTGCAATCACTTTTGTGGGGGTGGGGGTCGGCTTAAGATGACGTCAGAGGGCTCTTACTCAAATGCAAACCCGATCATTCATTTCCAGGTTTAAAGACTCCTTAGTTGCCAAAGGATAAATTCTCAGCCATTTCACTGTTCAAATAAGGCTATTCAAAAACCGGCTCCTCTGCAGCCCTGTCTCTAGCTTTCCTTTTCCAAGAACACAGCAAATACACAATTGCTCCCTGATCACACTCTCTTCCACATTTCTTTGCCATTGCAATTTTGGGGGAGTTTCTGGCTATGGTTATCCTACCACACCCAAGACTCCACAGATGGCTATCATAGCACCTTCCACATCACCAGGAGGCTTTGAGATTTCCCAAGGCAAGGAGAGGGCCATACCTTGTTTTTCCTCACACCTAGTTCAAAGTTTCAACAGACAGCACCTCACTGACAGGCCAGGGAGATCCTCATTTGCATACCACAAAAAGATGATGCCAGAGAGAGAATCTCAAGGGTAGGTTGTCAACTGAAAAAACACGTAGAGGCCCTAATAAAAATACTACAGATCCACATCTCTTATCCAAATGCCATAAGGCCAGATGGGAATTCAAAAAGGCTGACATTCCAAAAGGTAACATAGCCCTATGCTCCCAGTAGAGTAAGGTGACCAGATGTCCCGCTTTTTAACAATTTGTCCCGCGTCCCGCGGTGTTTTAAAAATGTCCTGACTTTTGGAAAGAATGCACGACAAGCTAGGGAACGGCGGGAGATAGACCAAATTTTTAATCAAGAACCCCCTCCCCCCGGTCAATGGTGTCCTGCTTTACCAATGTTAAAATCTGGTCACCTTACAGTAGAGTGTAGGTCAGCACCCCATACTCAAACACAGTAATACTTCTGCAGCAAAGATTATAATAACACGACATGAAATAAAGAATAAGAACAGACTCCCATTCATTGAAGTCAGATCTCACCATCAAATGGCTTAGAAGAGCTTTCAGAGCCTTTGGGATTCTAGAATTAGAGAGAAAGGGTGGTGGGTCAATACCATCTGACTTGTGTGCACAGCGCTTCCATATCCGTTTTCTCCTTTGATCAGAAATTTACTATAGCATGACTGACCTACGGTATATTTATTTAGGCAACAAGTAAAAGTGGCCTCACATCTAAACAATAGCAGACAGGCTATGAAATACTCTAAGAAGGGGTTCAGAGGCACATACAAATAGTCATCGCCACTGGCAACTGTTGCAGCCTTTAGAAAAGTATAGATTTCTAAGTGTTAACAGGTTCAAAATTATTGGAAATTCTTCCTGAAATTTGAAAGCAGACCTCTACATGGCTAACTGCCTTTGGGGTTCCACTCCAGCTATGGAACTCTCCTCTTGCCCCAAACACACTAAATGCTGCGTGAACTGTTGCTTCCCAGCAAGCATACATGCCATCATTCTACAGAAATGCCTACTAGGGGATGCCAAGATGGCTCAACAGGTTGAACACTTGCCCTTGCAACCAGGAGGTCTAGGGATCGAATCCCAGCTCGGGTTTGTGCAAACCCATACGCTGAACTGCAGCGCAAGTTTTTAAGTGCCAGGATGGCTTGGCAGAGAAGGTTCTTGCTTCCCATGTGGGAGGCCCCTGGTCTGGTTCCCACCTCAGGCAGCCCCACACCCACCTGTGTGGAATGAAACTATGTCACAACTAATGATGTACAACTATGGAGATGGCTCTGGGCCCACCACGCCGCCCCCTCTCTTTCACCTTCTCTCAAACAATAAATCTTAAAAAAGAAAGAAATTCTTCCTATTCAAATAATACAGTCAACAAAAGCTAGCTGAGTACCTACTACATATGTTACCTTATGAAGATCTGAAAATATACAAGAGAAATATCCTATTACCAGTCTACTGCAAGGGTATCCAACCTTTTGGCTTCCCTGGGCCACATTGGAAGAGGAAGAATTCCCTTGGGTCACACATTAAATACACTAACATTAACAATAGCTGATGAGCTTAAAAAAAAAAAAAAAAATTTCACAGAAATTCTCTGTGTTTTAAGAAAGTTTACGATTTGTTCTGGGCCACATTCAGTGCTCTCCTGGGCCACATGTGGCCCACAGGCCAGTTTGGACAAGCTTGGTATACAGCCTACTCGGGGAGACATGACAATGTCTATGTATGGAATGGCACCACCATCATCCAATCGTGCAAGCCAGATACCAAGAAGTAGTTCCTGATACCTCCTTCCTTTCTCACCTTGTACTCCCAACCCATCTCTATAACCTGTCATAACATCTCACTATTTTCCTAAACATGCACCTAGTTTTTGTCACCTTCATAGCATTTCTTCTAGAACTGCTGCAAAAACTTCCAAACTGGTCCTCCCACATCTCCTCTTGGACCCGTACAATCCATTCAGCCATCTTCACTGCAGCCAAAGTGGTCTGCTGTCAATCTGATCTCTTCAAAGCCATGCTTAGAAGCTCTCATGATTCTTGGGAAAAGACTGTCTTATACCCCCCCATTCTACATTCCCAGACACAGGGACCTTCTTCTGTCCCTAACTCATGCCACGGCCCCTTCCAGTACAGGGACTTTGCACATTCTGTCACCTCTGTAGCACCATCTCCTCCTTTTCACTCCTATCATCCTTCAGATTGCTGCTCATCACCATTTCCTTAGGAAGGCTGTCCTGACGTCCTTAATTAGGCCGAAGCCCCTCAAATATGTTACTTCTCCCACAGTCACACAGAATAGTTCTCATTTAACATCTTGTGCAATTATTTTTGCATACAGCTTTTTAAAGAAATTCTGTGAAAGCAGAAAGCTTGTCTGGTTTTGCTCACCATGGCAATTGGTTACACACAGTGAACACTTCTGCTGAATGAAAAGACAGATAAGATCAAGGCAAAGCAAAATGGCAAAGATGTGCTGACACAGATGTAGATAAATGGCCCCAGCAGGACTTTAAACCAGACCTTTCACCTTTTAGAAGGGGTTTTTCTTAGGAATTTCTCCAGGTTTCTTCACCCCAACATAACACTGTGACACAATATCTATGTGAGAAAGGGGAGCTATGATATCTTCGTCTGTTCTCTCCCAAGCCCAGACAAGAAATAAACAAGGAAAAGAGTCGGGCTCCACATGGAAGGAGCTTGGCCCTGTCTGTTTGCCTTCGATAAGCACAGGACAAGGAGAGACTGCTAATATACACAAACCTACTAAAACAGCTACTCCACATAAAGCTGCTCCTCACAACCCCCTGACACACGCCACATCATCTCTGTGGAAGCCTTTCAGGATGTAGGTCAGCACCCTATACAAAAATGACTCTTTCTCCTTTAAATGTCATTAGACGTCTCTCTTTCCTCCTTCAAAAATCCATTTCTGGGGAAGCTGGGGTGGCTCGGCACGTTGGGTGCTCACCTTGCAGCCCAGGAGCCTGGGGATCGGGTCCCGGCCCCGGTCCAGGCGGACCCATATGCTGAACTGGGATGTGCCCCCAGTTCAGTTCTTGCCAGGGCCTATGTGGGAGGCTCCCGGCCCAGTTCCTGCCCTGCGCAGCCCCACACCCACCTGTGGAGTGAAACTATATGGAAAACTAATGCTGTCAACTATGGAGACTGTTTGGGTCCTCCCCCTTTCTCTGTCTGTCTGTCTATCTGTCTGTCTCTGTCAAAAAGCAGTGAAGATAAATCTTTAAAAACAAACAAACAAACAAACAATTCATTTCTTCTCGAAATTCACTACAGTGACATTCCCCATCACTTACCTAACCTGAGCACATTTAAAATGCAAGAGTTACCTACAGTGATATACGTCCTATTAAGAAATGTCTGATCTTCCCTCTTCCAACATCCAATGTCACAGGAGTGGCAGCAGATCCTGCCCAGCCCCTCCCACCACTCACTGCCTCAGTATAGCACAGTGTAGCAGTCAAGAGCCTGACCCAGAGTCACAATGATGAACTGTGGACACAGGGACCAAGGGACAATTCTCTGCACCATGGTTTCTGTAAAACAGGGTGAATGAAAGTACCTAATTAACCAAGTTGGAAGAATCCACAAAAAGTATTAGTACTGACACACCACATGTGTGCAACCATTAACTATTAGCATAAATAAGATCATATTAAGGATGACTTAGGTATTCAATGAAGCGAGCTCCATGGAAAACTTCTCAGGAAAAAACACACACACACAAAAAAAACATCAGCCATGTGTACTTGTCCGATAACACAGCGACCTACAGGGAGGCAGTATTGACTGTAGCTCTGCCAGAGACAACAGTGGGACCATGACCTATATCCTAGTTACACATCCAGGAACCAGCCATTAGTTATGCCCACTCCAAAAATAAGGATGCGGGCGGTCCTCTACTACTCCTTTCACAAGGTATATCTTGTGTTTACTCTGTGCACTGTAAAATTCAAAATACAAAGCACTATTTATAAGTTTCTTTCTTTTGGCAGGAGGTAAATAACAAATTCAGATGTCCACCAGCCAAGCTCAGATCTGAAGTGTACAAACTGTACACATGTATAGTACACAATGATTTGCTAAGAAAACAGGCAAGGTGGCCACATTGGGGATTCACAGTCACTGGAGACAACTAACTATGCTGTAGTAATGCCCAGCTCCCCACACCTGCTGTAGAATCCTCTATAGCAATTAAGTGTGGTGAGAAAATGAATATCTTACCAGGGGAGGTTTTCATTAAAAAGTCCACACATCTTATCACAAGCACCTCATCTTAGCCAGGGAAAACTGTGTGACTATGAATGCAATAAAACTGTAATCTGTATAGGAGATAATTTAGTTATCTGGTTACCCTCAACCCAGGGCTTTGCGCTGGTGATCAAGGCTCTGCAGGACATAAGGATGTAAGAATAAAGACACCATCGAATGAAGAAGTCATTCTACTGAGCAGTCTCAGGAGAAGTCCAGAGGCTTCTTTGTTATGGCTTTGAGCCAGAAAAATAGGTTGTAGCTTCTGCCTTCCATGTACTCAGCTTTTAGATGACATTCCCAATCTTGCTGGAAGAGGACCAGCTTGTTGGGGTCCATGAGCCAGGAAAGGTGAGAGAGAACAAGCCTCTTTGATGGTCAAGTGTATTTTGGGGTCTCTTGCAGGCCTATCACCTCTCAGGGGCAGCTGGAAGACCCAGGGTTTATCTGAGAGCAATCTGCCTAGGACATTCTTTTCAGGAATAATTTCTGAAGGTCTCTGCTAGACACCAAAGCCATTAACCCACTCTGTTTTAGAGAAAACTGAAGGGCGATTTTCTTTTGAGGTCAGGAATCCATGACTATTAAAGAACTCACCAATATTCTGCCTCTACTGGTCAGATTTTATATACAAGTACCCGGATGGAAAGAGACTACTTAATACATAGAATATAGTTTCCAACAGTGACAGTATTCATCAACACAACCTAAAGTATTTCCTGGGTGCACAGCCAGGAAGGAAAAAGAGCAGACAGAGGAAGGCCAATGAATCAGATTATGAGTCCCAGCAGGACACAGAAGACCCTAAATTTCTCTCAAACAGTAGCCTAGCACCCCAGAAATCATATTTGGGCAGAACTAATAATGCCCTGGAGTCTGACTCCAAGTTCTCCTCTCCCCAGAGCCCCTCTGGGCAGAGGGCCCCCCCCCCCCCAGTTCCTGGGGGGTCTATAACAGGACAGAGTGGAAAACAGATCTTCACCATCCACACCTGTTTTCCTGGCTGCCACAGATGTGTCATTCCTTTAATACTTGTCAAAGGCGAGGCAGGGTGGGAGAAAGGGGAAGGCTCCAGTAAGAGAGAGCTAAGTTTCATCCCACAATCATGCTTTCTCCTTCTAAATCTCTCACTTCTCATCTGTAAAGCGGAAGCCTTACAACAGAAAGTTCCTCACAGGTTACAATAAAGATGAAAAGAGATGAGAAAAAGACGGCATTTAATGCAGTGCCTGCTTCCTCCCTGCTAATGTCTTCACTTGTCCCCCAAGAAAGAAAGTTCTACTTTATAGACAAGCCTAATAAATAATGTTTTGGTTTTAAGTCACTCATAAAGCACCCTCCTTCTCCACTGGACTGGGTTCTGAGAGACCTTCTGCTTTTTCCCCAAATCAAATACATGCTCAAAGCGCATTATGAAATCAACTAAAATTATCCAAAGCAATATACTTGAAGCAATTCCAAAAATGTTTTCAGCAACCCTTTTGGAGTTGGTCTACCATTTACCAGCATGACTGCCATAAAAGGCAAGCTCATTTGTAGGGTAAGTGCTTTTAAGCTTTCAGGTGATCTCACAACTTTACAACTGTCCTGGACCACATACCCTGGAGCTCCCCAACTTTTCAGCAAGTTCCCTGCTGAGGGTTTGTTTGTGTATTTTCCCATCCCTGGCCTGCCTGCAGGAGGGGCTCTCCAGAAATTACATTTGAGAATGTAATCAAATGTCACTGGCAGGTGAGCCCCATCACTGTAGAGTTCAAGGACTTTTCACAGATGTTTCTGTGGAACTCACATTTTGTTTTCCAAAGTCAAATAAATAAATAACAATTGAAAAATAGGCAAGAAACTTGAGTGGGCACTGCCTCAAAGAGGAACAGTCAAATGCCAATATATACAGGCAAGGACACTAAGTTTCAAATGATGAGTAGTACAAATTAACACCATACTAAAAGACCTCTTACAAACATCAGAATAGCCAAAATTCAAAGGACAAACTGAATATTGGCAAGAATATGGAGTAATGGCACAGTGACTCGCACCAGATGGGGATATAAATTGGAGTGGTCATATTGGCAAGCTGGCTGTATCCACTAAAACTAAACATATTCCCAACACAGGACCCACATACACACACCAGAAATGCATACCTGTGTGAACCGAAAGACATTTGTACCTATATGTTCATAGCAGCATTATTCACAATGTCCCCAAACTGGAAACAATTCAAATGCCCCTAACCAACATTTGTGATACGTTTATACAATAAAATACAATCTGCTACTTCTGCATGTACAATATGGATGAGTTACAATATTGAGAAAAAGAAGTCAGACATAAAAGAAATACAGAAGTAGGAGTGCATCTGTTTAAAAAAGAGGCGAAGTGATCTGTTGTGTTAGAAGTCAGAACAGTAGCTACCATGGAGGCAGAAGAAACCGGAAGGGGCGGGCACAGGGGAAAGTCGTGGGTGCTGGTGGCTCTTTTCCTTGATCTGTGTTCAGACTAAATGGGTGTGGGAAGGGGCATCAAATATATGGTGATGGAAAGAGAGCAGATTCTGGTTGGTGAGCACACAACACAATACACAGATGATGTGATGTAGAATTGTACACCTAGAACCTATGTAAATTTTACCAACCAATGTCATCCCAATCAATTGAACAATTAATTAAAAAAGAAAAGGCTAAATGGGTGTGTCCATGGAATGAACATTCACTAAACTGCACACAAATAAATTGTGCTTGTTTCTGCATGTATGTTAAATTCCAAACTATCTTTTAAAAAAAATTTAAAAAGCAAAGCCATCTAGACGCCTTCTCCTGTGCAAAGCCAGATAAGGCAAACCAAGTCAATGGCGCATTGGCATAAACTTGTGTAAGCAGCCAGGCTTACTATAAAGAGCAAGAGACACCACGTCACGCTCCTCCACCCATCATGTCTGCCCCCAACTGCACCACTTATGCGCCTGCGAGCCTGACACAATGACACTCTCCAAGACTCACTACTCTCAGGTATAAGGGACAGCTGGGTAATTATGAAAGACAGTCTCATTCAAAGGAGACACCGTGAGAGCACTCATGGACCATATACTGGTATACCAATATTGGTTCTTAGGACGTTATCACACACCCAAGCAGCTGGAGTTGGTAGGCAGGGCGAACCTGAGACTTATGGAGATTTTGGAGAGCTTTAGGAGGTTGTTTTCAAGAGTTTTAGGGGCCAGTAGCATAGGTTATGAAATATCATTTCAACTCAAACAGGAGTTATTACACTTTTCATTCCCATAGCTGTTTTTCTACAGCTGGTCTGTAATAAATGTTCCATCATAAAAAGAGCACTTTTCAGCTCACGTTTGAAATAATACAGTCTTAATTTTGAGAGCATCAAATGTACTCTCAGTTACCCTCTCTTTTCATCCCGAGCCTCTCCCTGAGTGTCTTCATGAAACTTCTAGTTCCTTGGTGTGTATGTTTCTAGATGTCTTATGTCTCTCAGGTTAGGAATCAGGTCTATTCAGGCAAGACAGTGCTTAGAATAGCAGATGTGGCTTTACGCAGACTCAAGGCTCCTTTAGGGCAGGGGTTCTCACCCCCTGGGCCACAGACTACTACCTGTCTGTGGCCTGTTAGGAACCAGGCCACAGAACAGGATGTGAGTGGCAGGCAAGCAAAGGTTCATCTGCATTTACAGCTACTCCCCATTGTTCTTATTACCACCTGAGCTCTGCCTCCTGTCAGATCAGTGGTGGCATTAAATTCTCATAGGAAGGTGAACCCTATTGTGAACTGCACATGTGGGGGATCTAGGTTGTGTGCTTTTTATGAGAATCTATGCCTGATGATCGGAGGCGGTGATGCTAGCACTGGGGAGTGGCTACAAATACAGATTAATATTAGCAGAGAGGCTTGACTGCACAGAGACCAGACTAATCAGTTCCTTGCCAACCCATATCAAAACCCTATCAGTGAGTGGTGAGTGACAATTAGGCTGCATCTGGAGTTTGAATCATCTCTAAACCCTCCCCTTACATCCTGACCAGTCTGTGGAAAAATTGTCTTTCACAAAACTGGTCCCCGGCGCCCAAAAGGTTAGGGACTGCTCCTTTAGGGCCTTGGGCCAAGGACTGGCAACCGTGTCATTCCTGGGTGTAAATGCCAGGCCCCACCTCAGACCCAAGGAATCAGAATCTGGGCCTCAACAGGAGGCCCAGGTGATTCACATGTACACAAAACTTTGAGGGGCACTGACCTAGGTCACATGGCCTGTCACCTGACAAATTCAAAGGGCCAATGCTAGAAGCCACAACCTTGTCCAGATGACAGAATTCATTCTAAGTGGCGCCTGTGTGAATGGCCTCATCCCAAGCCTGGCCCCTGTGAGTGACCTATGGTACTATACCAAATACTCTATTTTCCAAACTCAGGGTCACATTTTTCTAGAACTCGGGAGTGGGCAGCGAGGGGCCAGAGTACAAAGAAGATGAAAAAAAAGTGATGATAGTGAGACAGGTCTGTTCTCATTCTCTAACTCTCTGGAAAGCCGTAGGAACTGAGGGGAAAGATGAGTAGTTTGTGAGAGATTAGGAGGAGAAAAGGGGAGTCTACGCTAAGCCAAGCTTATGGTTGAAAGCAAGAACCCTGAAACCAGAGCACCCAGGTTCAACTCCCAGCTCTGCTACATGGGAACTGCACGACCTTAGACATGAACTTGACCTTCCTTTGCCTCAGTTTTTTCAACTGTAAAATAGAAATAAATAACAGTGCCTACTCCATTTGGCTATTGTGGGGGTGAAAGGAATCAGTATTCGCAAAGTGCTTAGAACTGTGTGCTATGTTAGCACATAATAATCTCTAGGGAAATATTAAATAATGAAAATAATGTACTTACAGAGACATTCATGCATGAGACAAGACAGTGGGGAGGGAAAGCTGGGATGGCTCAATGGGTTAAGCCCTCGCTTTGCAGCCCCGGAGACCAGGGATCGAATCCTGGCTCCGACCCAGATGGACCCACATGCTGAACTGGGTTGTGCCCCCAGTTCAGTTCTTGCTGGGGCCTATGCGGGAGGCTCCCAGCCCAGTTCCTGCCCTGCGCAGCCCCACGCCCACCTGTGGAGTGAAACTATATGGAAAACTAATGCTGTCAACTATGGAGACTGCTCTGGGCCCTCCCCCTTCTCTCTGTCGCTCTCTGTCTGTCTTTCTCTCTGTCAAAAAACAATACTTAAAAAAAAGACAGTGAAGTCCCAGAAGAAAGCAGCTGTCCAACTCAATATATTTTTATTGATTCCCTCCTATATGCTGGACATGCTAGGTCTCAGGGATACACAAATGAAGATGCCTGCCTTTGGAAGAATTCACAGTCTAGTGGGGTTTGAGAGCAAGGGTTGTTCATAAATAAGGTGTCTGACTTCGGATTCCCTGTTCCATTTTAAAAACTCAACCACTAGAGGTTACTAGAGGGTAAGGGGGAGTAAGAAGGGAGTCAAATATATGGTGATGGAAGGAGAACTGACTTTGGGTGGTGAGCACACAATATAACACACAGATGATGTATTAAGAACTGTACACTTGAAACATATAATGCTACTAATCAGTTTCACCCAAATACATTTAATAAAAATAAAATAAAATAATAAATTAAAAATCAACCTCTAGATAGACCAACTGGTGTATAGGTTAGTAATATCATATAAAGGAAATAGGATTAAAAAGAAAAAGACTTATTTTCCAGTAGGCGAAATTGGAAGAAATGTCCCTTTTATTAGCATTGAGTTCTTTATATAAGCACCAAATTTCTATCATCAAGGTAGGATTTTTTTGTTGTTGTTTTGTTTTGTTTTAAACTACAGTTACAGTTATATATGGATTTCATTTTTAAAGTATTCACTCAACTTTATCCATCCAGCTCCTTCTCAGCAAAATGGCTTCTTTCTTATTACGTTAATGAGAGGGTATTTTACATTCTTCAAGAATAATATTAACTTCTTAACCACTGGATTTGGCCAGCTTTCACTTTAGACTGTGTGAGGCAATGTAGTCCAAGGCAGCCTCAAAATACAGACCAACTCACTGATACAATATATAACCTCTCTGACTGACCTTAGTTACCAACCGCAGTTAAAAAGGTGATGAGGTCATAGCGCACACATTCACTCACCTCAGAAATCAGAGCATGCCCACTTCCTCATGATATCCACCTCCACCTTCAGGAAGGACAGCAGTACCAGTGAAGTCTAGCAAATTAAGCTTCCACCCGAACAGCTTACCTCAGATTATTAGATGCTGGTGCAGCATCAGTGTAAATGCTCAGCCCTGGCCCTGGAACAAGGTGAACCATCTAGTTTTCTTCAGCTGTCAGGCATTCAAGACCCACAACTGCCAACCCACAAAACAGTCAAACAAGAAGGAGAAGCAGGGCCCTAAAGGGGGTGAAATCACCATCCTTAGGAAAGCAATGACTTCCAGAATGTGAAGACTAGAAAGTAGTTTGTTTTACTGCACTTGTGGTTTTGTTAAAATCTTAAAAAACAATAGTTGTTTTATGTTTCCCCAGAAGAAAGTGAAAAGGATCTGTCAACTTAATTGAAATGTAAACACAATCTCTTATTTCCACCCACTTCAAATGAGGATAAGGGAGTAGAAACAGAACAAAAACGAACAAGCCACAACTCACCTTGGGTAACCTTGAGGAAGTAAGTACCTGCACCAACATGGTAGCATGACGGTACAGACTTCAGAGATGCATCACCTTAAAGCTCACAAAGCCCTCACAAATGCTATTCATTTGAGCCTTAAAATCAACCCCAGGAGGCAGCCTGGCAGAGACGATTATCGGTCACAAATAGCAACAAAGGAAATTAAGACACTGGTGAGAGCAAGTGGCACAGGCTCCGGGTGGGAGAATTAGAGTCAGTGCCAGGATTTAGGTCCCAGATCTTCCTTTCTGGCTGTTCCCCATTAACCTAATTCAATTTAACCTTCCCAGAGTTAACAGACTCAGAAGGCAAACTAATAAAATGCCCAGATTTGCTGAAGTTCACAAGCAAATGCAGCAGACTCTCAGTTAGTTAACCAGCACCCATGGTGATTGGGAGATGCCGCATAAATGTAAGTAGCCTCTCCATTAACTGGAACTCAAGCAACCGGCACTCTCAAGCAACCAGCAAAATCTCAAGCAACCAGCAAAATCTCAAGCAACCAGCAAACTGAGAGTGCCGGTTGCTTGAGTTCCAGTTAATGGAGAGGCTACTGCATTTTCAACCTCATCCCTGTTAACTTATCCTTATTGTGCTAATGAAACTCAATGGTTTACATTTTGGTTCCCTCTACTTCCTCTGGTCTTCATAAAACAGAAATGTCCATAAGTGAGGAGGGAAGACAGAGAGGCAAGGACAGGCAGAGACATCCCCATCAAGAAAGTGTATTATATGGGGAAGCTGGGATGACTCAGTGGGCTAAGTGCTCACTTTGCAGCACCGGGGACCAAGGATCGAATCCTGGCCCCGGCCCGTGTGGACCCATATGCTGAACTGGGAGCTCCCCCAGTTCAGTTCTCTCTCTGTCTCTGTATCTGTCTGTCTCTCTCTCTCTGTCAAAAACAATAAAAAAAAAGTGTATTATAACAACAACTTAGCAGCTCAGAGATAAACTTCTGGTCACAAACAAACTGTATGATAGTAAACGCCCAAAATCTTGACTAAAAAATTATCCAGATTCAGCTGAGACTAGCACAGTGACTTCACTCAAACAATTATAATTTGAGAGCCAATAAGCAAATTAATGTTCCCCCGAGGACCAGGATTCATACTCCACTTCCCCTACATCCTCCCTCTACTCTACCCCAACCACACAAACCACAAACCGCTTCAAAACCCTTGCCTTTCTTCCACGTATACTTTTTCCTTTGTCCTTACCATGGAAGAAAAAGGCAAATAATATTTAATATTCCAGGAGCGTCATGTTAGACACTTTTCTACGAGCTAGGTATTACTCTGATCTACAGATATGAAAACTGTGGCTCAGATGTCAGTTACCTTGCTCAAGTTCCCACATCCAATGTGTGTTGAATGTGTCCTTTCACATTCAGATCCGCTCCACTCCAAAGACATCTTCTCCATACTGCATCAACTGCTTCTACTCAGAGTGCTCCATGGACTGGCAGCATCCACATCGGTGGGAGCTTTTTTTTAAAGATTTATTTTATTGATTTTTTTTTTTTCTCATGTTCTTTTTTTTTTGTTAAATTTGATGAGGTTACATTGGTTGGTAACAATTAGACAGTTTACAGATGTACAAGTCCACATCACATCATTCATGGGAGCTTTTTATAACTGCAGAATCTCAGGCCCCATCCCAGGCCAGCTGAGTCAGCTCTTTAACAAGATCCCCAGGTGCTTCCTGTCTGTGCGTTAGAGAAGCAAGCTACAACACACTGCTGGAGAGCAAACCATCATATGGACGGATATTCCATATTTTGTTTATTCATTCATCTTGATGGACATTAGGGTTATTTCCACTTTTTGACTATTACGAATAATTCTATCACGAATGTTTGTGTATAAGAGAGAAGAAACATCTCTACCAGGGGACAGCATCCTCAGCTCCACTTAGTATCATGACTCTTGGACCCAAATAAGTGGATGCTCATATAATATCAAGTACCATGTAAACCTTGTTGAAAACAGAGTTTTGGGTTTTTTTTAAAGGTCTTGACAGAGTTCCCTAAACAAATTATAAGATGACACTACAATGTCTACCACAGTCAAATCGTAAGGGGAAAGCTAAGCTGAAGTTGCCCAGCCAGCATAGTATATTGCCTTCTGATGGGTCACAACAAGGAAGACTAAATAGGGAATTTCCAGAGGGAAGTCCAGAAACACTCTGATCTGAAGATCACAAGGTATTTGTCATGAAAACGATCCCACTGACTTAGAACAAAACCCTTTTCAAAGGGAAGGATTTTTTGATGAAAGAGTAACAGGAAAATCCTAGGAGATCTAATGACAAACAAGGAGAAAGGAATTATCTAGATATGTTTTCCCAAGAACAGAAAATTTGGCCTGAAACTTATGCCCTACTCTCGGATCTCTCTCATCACATTTTTCTTATTACAGTAGACTGAAACTCCATTCACAGGCACTCAAGCAACCAGCAAAACTTTACAAAGTGGCTGTACCATTTTACATTCCCACCCAAAATGTAGTGTATGCGTGTTCTGATATCTTTACATTTTTCACCAAAACTTATGTCTTTTTTATTACAGCCATCCTGGTAGGTGTGAAGTGTTATTAATATTTCATTGTGGTTTTGAATTCCATTTCCCTAATAACTACAAACACTACTCACTTAATGACTGAGTTTCATTCCTACAACTAGGTCATTAAGCGAATTGGTCCATAAGCAAGAAGCTTAAAGGCAGATGTCTTATGGTGTTGTGGCACCATAGTGTATGCATGTTTCAAAAGACATCACATGACAACACACATAAACAAAATATGTAGTCTTAAGTGACTGCAAATGCTTAGTATGGTGAATACTAACCGGATTGTGGGGATGAGACAAAGACTGAGTAAGGAGATTCCTGAGACTCACACAGACTGAGAAAGGGGATTCACCACATTGGAGAGCTGGTCGTAAGTCTGAGCAGTCACTAAACAGGTAGGTCATTAAGTGAGGAGTGGCTATAATGATGTTGAGCATCCTTTTATGTGTTTATTGGCCATTTGTATAGCCTCTTTGAAGAAATGTTTATTTAAGTCCTTAGCCCATTTTTAAATTGGGTTATTTGCCTTTTCATTGTTGAGTTGTAAAGTTCTTGCTATTTTTAGAAACTCCAGGGGTCTGTCAAGAACGCTCTTCCCCTAAATATCCAATATTCTCCAACTGGACCTACATTTTAATTAATTCCTTTGTACCTGGAACCATTTTCCTCTGAAGGTCTAGGAACACGTTCTTTCTCCCTTCCTGTCTCATGTAGCCCCCTTGTTTTCAACCTGAGTGTTGGGCCTCCCCTCATTTATCTACAACTAGCTCTACTATGGTCACTAGAACTTATCTGTTACTTCAGTGAACTTAGAGAATCAAGGAAGAACTTAACAACAGGTCCTTAGAGCACCACAGATTCACTTAGTGTCACTCTATGCTTGGCATGGCCCACTTCTTGTGCACTCTGAAAATTACTTATATGCAGACACAGATACGAGTCTTCACACTCTTGCTATATTATACCTGCCAACCTAAAACACCCCGTCTCTTTTCCACAGAAGTGCTACCCATTATTTACAGCATCTTCATAGTATAGCCCTTCCATGGAGACCTTCCTAGCCCCCATAGCTTAAAATGGTTTCTCTCTACTCTGCAATAAAAAAAGAGTAATCACCTATAGAATTCATTAGTCAATTAATATCCATATTTAACAATTGCCCTTTCATTTAGGGATATACTAGGTAAAACCTCTCCATCCATAGATGTGTTAAACAACTTGTTAGAATTGTTGGAATGTGCTAATTGCGTAATGGCATTCCAGAAGATACACACAAAGCCTCAAATATGTTCTCGGAAATTTTAATTGAATAACTGTAACCAAAAATTGTTGCTCATACTGTTAACTGCAGTGCTTCTCAGAGTCTTTGACATGATGGTGCACATCGAGCATCTTTGAGAGAAAAATAATAGGCAGGGCCTTCCAATTGATTTGCCCTTTACAAGAGCATACCTATTAACATCCACCCCCAAATCATTCTTCTGACATCGCTCTGGGGACCACTAAGCCGATTCAGTTGCTGCTCACTTCTATCATCTGGACAGCACTGAGTAGACGCCACACCTTCTTCTGGGGCAAGGCACCAAATTTGCTTTGTTTTCGAATGGCATCAAGTGAAAGTCACTCTATTAACATGCCAGGTTACAGAAAAAGGAAAAAGAAACCATATATTATATGTGTTCCTAATTTTAAGAACCATCTAGAATTCTGAAATTGAAAAATAAAATGTGAAAAAAAAATATGTCTCCTAGTATTGAGCTGGTGCTATACAACCCAAGTTTTAGTTAAAAAGCACCTTCTGGAAAGGGTTAGAAGAGCAGTGTTCCAGGACTGGAACGTGGCTATGAGCTGGTGACAAGAGCCCTGACGACCGACCAAAGAGAAATAAAGTATCGTAATCACAGTCTTACACAGACTTACTTATTCAGGGGAGCACAGATATCAAGTGGTCACGTGCTGAGAAAAGTGAACAGCAGCGATAAGAAGCCCCCCCACATTGGGAAAAGCCTAGCAGCAGAAAGAATGGGTCACAC
This sequence comes from Craseonycteris thonglongyai, assembly GCA_004027555.1. Classification (NCBI taxonomy): domain Eukaryota; kingdom Metazoa; phylum Chordata; class Mammalia; order Chiroptera; family Craseonycteridae; genus Craseonycteris; species Craseonycteris thonglongyai. Next base: position 42,335 of record PVKE010004962.1, on the reverse strand, counting down.
CCAAAATATAAACATCAAGTTATGGGAAAGACATGATCCCTACTCATGTGAAGTAGGAGAAGCCGTTTAGATTAGTCAGTGAATCTTAAGAATGACAATCCGAAGTGCTCATTAAAGCCAGGAAGACGGACGTGGGCCTTGCGCTTTTATCTACTGAAACACTAAGCGGTACACTTGAGTTTGTGAATAGGTCTCTGATTTACTGATAGGTTTCCCTAGTGCTAATCATCTTAAAACTAAAACAAAGCACACATGGAAAACCAAGATAAAGCATGATGGTCAGCCGGACTCCACTTGGAACAGCAACACAAGACTAGTTCAAGTGCCGAGCTCCTCTGAACACCTAATCCATTTGTGTGCCACATAAGCTTTACGCCTGCCTTAGAATGTCGTTGCAGAACTCTCCCCACTCAAGCAGGCTCCCGAAGCCTGTCTGATACAAAGGAGCTCAAATTCAAGGCCACAGTCTAGGCCATCGTAAATCACGATGAACTCTCAGCCAAGACCAGAGCTTAGGGGACAAGGAGAAGAGCTTAAGATTGGCCTGTACCTCAATAGTGCTTGATGATAAACTAAATCGCACAGGGCAGCAGTGACTTGGCACAGTTGCCCCTGAAAGGCAGCCTTCCTCCCCCTCTTAGAGTGAGAGAGGATCTCAGTCCCCGCCTCTAGAAGGAACGGAGGGCCTTGACCAGTTACCACCACCACCGGACTTCTGTCTCTGGGTGTACTTCACCTTCCACTGAGGCCTGGGGAAGTTGTTTATTCAGAGAAGACAGCACACTGCAAATTCTTTTTAGACTTACTCATCAGTGATCCAACCTGTTCTCCCATCTTAAGGTTCAAGCCGCCGGATCTTAATGCAACCTCCTCCCCACAAACATCTAAGATCCCCAAAGAAAGAAAATGGGGCAGTTATGGGTTTAAAGTAGAGGTGTCAAACTCAATTAAAACACGGGCCATTTGGTGCAACAGGCAAGATTCACAGGGGCCACATCACGTTTACAAACGTCACGGGAACTGAGTCAGCGCGTTTATACACACCCACAGGCCCCCAGGAAAGGCACTGGGCCACGTGTGTACTCGTCTTCAGTAGTTAAAGGGTTAACAAGGGAATTGTGTGTACAGTATTGCCTCGACCTCCCCTAAGCACTATTTTCTTCATAACAATTTTTTCTATTTTCGTTTTATTTCAGAGCATCGTGGGCCACAAAAAATTACCTCTGGGGCCGCATGCGGCCCATGGGCCGCCAGTTTGACACCCCTGGTTTAAAGGGTCACCAATCTCAGTCTGCCCAACAGTGACCTAGAAACCAAACACTAAGTACTTTACAGTACAAAAAGAAGGGGGAATCCTATCTTTGTGTGTGTGTAAAATTAATTTATTTGAAGAGCAATCAGAATTATTAAAACTGGACAATGGTAAGTGGCATAGGTATTGGAAACATAAAATGCAGTAGGCAAGTTCCTAAGCCACCGTGTCTCTATATATGAGATATTAAAATGATGGCATTTCAAAACAAACCTCACTTCTTTCTCTCACCCCATAAGTCAGTGAATCTATAGATGTAATCCAGAGGACTCTGATGCTCTTATTTGAGAATCATTGCCCTAGGATTAGGGAACAGGCAGGGTGGGGGCAGGGACGGGGACATCAGGAGCCTGATGAAACCCTTACTGAGACAATCTCACCTGTGCTTGCCTCTGGTGATCAGGATAGACTTAACGTGGTCACTGATTTCCCCAATGAGGGGTTGAGTCCTAAGTTCAAGGTCACCGTTGGAGTCTACACCAGAGCTTCAGCCCAGGCTTGGCTGACTTGTTCATCAACCTTGGATCTGAAACTGGGAACCATGACTCTAAATTGATAAGGCAACCCCACCCTGTCTTCTAATCTACATTAGGCTGCTTCCTTCAGATAAATATGAGGACAGGGGCATCAAAAGATAAGTGGATTTAAGGGAAGAGAGGGGAAAAAAAGAAGACAAACAGCTACTCCAAAGACCCTAGCAACTAAACCTCTTGCTGAGGAGTGGGTAGAGGGGAAAAGTCTAAGATGTCCTATAATTAAAAGAATTGGTTAAAGGGGGAAAAAAAAACCAAACAAAAAAGAACAAACAGCTGAGTAAAGGGCACAGACACAATGAGACATGAATGGTGTTTTAAAGTTTTCTTAGCATTTTTCATTTTCATTATCTCACCCAAGTCTCACAACAACCCTGCAATGAAAAAGATAAGGTAGGTCACTCTTGTCCCGGTTTGACGGGAGAAAAAACCCCCACAAAATTTAGACTGGCTAACAATTTACCCATCAGCATAGTCATCCTCTGTAAAGCTGCAACTTGACCTCCAGTCTATGTGGCTCTAGAATCTATGTACCCACAACAAGTGATTCCCATGTCTGAAAATCTGTCCCAAAGCAGATTACCCTTAGGAAAAAGCACACAGAAAAACATGCAGCACAAATGGTGAGCCCCTAAAACATGGTACTGGAGCAGTGTGTGGGTGCTCCTTTAAGAACTTAACACACAAACCCAACAGCCAAGGTGTTCAGCCAAAAAAGAAGGAAAAAAAAAAAAAAAAAAGAGCGGCATATTTCTAGCCTGCATAATCATTTCTGGACCAATTCCCACTAGCAGCCTCAGAGGCGAGGCAAACAGCGGCTCGCTGCCTGGCTGAAGCGCCTCCACCCCCAGGGTTATGACAGCGAAGCTCTGACTCGTGAGCAGGCAAAACCCCAAAACTCAAAACAAGAAGTGAAAAAAGTGGAGCCAAAGAGAAGCCGTCCGCATCTTCCACACCCTCGCAATCCACACAACGCCAGTTCCAGGGTCCTGGGGTCGCCCGGAACGCGATCTTAGGAAACGAATGGGACGAGGTGGAGCTTCTGGTGGATTCACCGGCCCGAATCCTTCCCACCCCGCGCCTGGGCGGGAGAGGGCTCGTGGTGAAGTCCTGGAGCCCGAGCCCAGGACAGAGAGAAAGCCCAGGCTCCCTCTCCCAGGGAACAGTACATCCACCCAAACTCTCCACCTGGCCCTCCCTCCAGGTCCTGTCTCTGCGCAGATGAACGGAGCGGGATTCGTGGGGAGCTGTACACCTGAGGGGAAGCTGGAGGAAAAATCCTGCTGTCCACCTCCCGCAGCCCCATCGCCCCGCCACCATGTGTGCGAGGCTCCATTCCCGCGCGCGCCCCAAGCGCTAACTCGGAACCCAGCGCCCTTGGCCATGTCTGAGGCTGGGGAGGGGGCCTCGCCCAGCTAAGCGCCACGGAGGCAGGAGCCGTGCCTGCCCGGGGAGCATACCTCAATTTGGCAGCAAAGATTTTCCTAGAAGACGCCGGGAAAGATCTGGGTGATTCGTGGATTGCAGCCGGGGGTGGAGAGGTTCAGCTCAGGGTCGCAGCGACCCACGCCGCCCCTCCACACTGGGGGCCTCGGGCAGCACCCTAGGGATCGTTGTGCCTCGGGGATCGTGAGGAAATCAGGGCTCCTTCCTCAACTTTCTCGGAGAAAACTGCTCCGCCCCGCGGCTTGCCCAACCCTGCCCGCACGCCGGGTCCCAGGTTTGGGGGGAACCAGGGACCCGAGTACCTTTCGGCTCGCACTAAGCAGCTGCGCCTGGGCGTGGAGCCCCCTCTCCCGCCGCCCGCCAACTTAAGAGCATCTCTCTGGGCGCAGCCTACTCCTTCGGCCCCGCAGCGGGGTCCCTGCCCCGGCCTCCCGCCTCGGACCGAGCTCCGGGAGCCCCAACCGCTGCGGCTGCTGCAGCCGCATGCCCCCTGGCCGGGCCTGGCTTCTGCCTCCCCGCCTGCTCCCCACGCCCCGGCCCTACCGTGCAGCCCGGCTTGTGTCCTGGCAGCGCCACTGCGCGGAACGCGTCCCAGACGGCAGACTCCTTCCCGGGGGCTGCGCTGCGCGGGCTCCGGGCTCCGGACGAGGTTCGGCCGGCCCGGGTGCTGGCTGGCCGCCGCTCGCGGCTCCCGCGCCGGCTCCGGCTGCCGCGCGCCAAGAGGGAGCGGTGGGGGGCAAACTCCCGGCAACTCCAACTCCAGGAGCCGGAGCTCCAGCTGCAGCCGCGCGCCCCAACGCCGCCGAGTGCAAGCGCCTGCGAAGCCAACCTGCCCCCGCGGCCGCCTCTGAGCATGCCCAGTGCCGCCGTGGGCGAGCCCGAGCGCCCCGGCCGGGGGCAGACGAACTGCGGCTGGGGGCTGGCGACCCGCCCCAGGCTCCTGATCGCGGGGGTGGGGGTCGGAGACAAGGTCTTGGACCTGCGAGGAGATCTGGAGCAAGGGCTTGGGAGTTACAATGTAGGGAGGGTAGTGCAAGTTTCACGGGGTGTAGGAAGTTTAGAGGCTAGCAAGGTGAGCTGCGAGCTTCTGTGAGCCTTTCTTTCTGCAAGACTGTATTCGAAAGGACGAGGACATATTTCTTCTCCAGGAGACAACGAATGGAGCCAGCAGATTGTTAGTCATTGCACACGAACCTTCATGCCTGGGGTGGCAAATTCAAAGAGCTCATGGGGCGGGCAATGTAAATGAGTTAACCGTGGAGGAGGCGGGAAACTAGAGAGAGAGAGCTGTAAGGGCAGAGCCACTCTGTTCTAAAGGCCCCTTGCTATCGTGGAAGAATCTGGGCCTACGCTGCTAGGTTTTCTAAGAAATGAGAGATTTAGATTATTTGCATGTAACATGCTCTGATTTGAAAAATCTTGACAACAAATTCAATTAAACAAAACACTCTGGATGAAACAAAACCTATCCAGGCTCCTTCCCTGCTCACCCCAAGACACCCAATGTGAAATCTGTGTGCTTTTAGCAAAGGAATGCGGAGTGCCCACTCAAAGTGCTACCAGTTACTGAGGGAAATGGGTTGTGGGACAGAAGAGAGCTACAGATAAATGCTGGACATTCAAGAAAAGTTGGTGATATGGAAAAGGGTTGTGAGAACTAACACTGGGGAAACATCATTAATTACAGTGAGTGGGAAGTTTCTACAGAATCCCTGCCTGAGGTCTTTTGGCATCTGAAGAAAAAAGGGGGATGGCAGTAATACTAATCCTGTCTTTATTTTAAAATTTGATATTTTTGTCACACATTTTTACATTGATTCTTAAATGTTCATTAAAATATTTATTGTGGGGATGCTGGGACGACTCAGCGGTTTGAGCACTGGTCCTGCAGTCCCTGGTCCAAGGATTACAGCCCTGGCCCGTGTTGACCCATATGCTGAACTGGGGTGTACCCTCAGTTCGGTTCTCACTAGGGTCCATGTGGGAGGCCCCCAGCCAGTTCCTGCCCTGCGCAGCCCTGTGCCCACCTCGGGAATGAAACTATGTAGAAATCCAATGACTTGCAACTATGAAGACTGCTCTGGGCCCTCCTCCTTCTCTCTGTCTCTCTCTGTCAAAAACAATAAAAATAAACCTTAAAGAATACTTATCTTGATTACTGAGGTCTCTGATGCTCCCTTAAATTTTGTGGTCCATCTCACACTAGCTGGTGCTCTGCAGGGTGTTAGGTGGTGGTACATCATCTTTTAGTGTGTTCAGGATTCTGTTTACAAACCATTGAAATCAGCTTTTGGGTATATGATTTTGTGAGTTAAAATGTCCCTGTACTTGTTTCTATTGCCAGTTACCCTCCCTGCTACCCCCTTTCTTTCCTTCATCTTCCTCTTTAACTTTTATTTTCTCAATGTTGCAGATATAGCTCAAGATGATTCTGCTTCTCTCTGCCAGTACAACCAGCCTCTACCTCACATGGAGATTAGCAATGTAGTTTCTGCCAACCAGACACCTGGGACTTACTTCAGTACTCTGAGTGATTCTCCTTGTAGGTGACCCTCTTGCTGAATTCAGGGAGAACAGACCACCACTTATCTATGGGAAGTATTTAAAGCATGCAGGACTCTCATAGAAAAAAAAAAAAAAAAAAAAGCTTGGGTGTTTACACAAGAAGCCTTCCAGAAGTTCTGGGAAGGAGGAAGTACCCAGCCCAGGTCATAGAAAAGGTAGTTACAAATATTTGCAGAATAAATAACTACCTATCATAGAAAAGGTAGTTACAAATATTTGCAGAATAAATAGGAATTTCCATCATCAAAACCCTCTGTATAGCTGTTCCACCTCCCACAGTTCCTAAGAATTTTTATTTTTAAAAATTGCAATAGTGATAACGTTGTAAAGAAGAGCAAGAAGAACAGGATGTCAACATTTATAAAGGGAGGGCTCTGCTTTAACAAGTAACATGCTTGGTCTACTTAAATTTTAGATTGTATTTGTTTTTAAATTATTTTGATTAGCAGTCATAAACAATACATGATATTAAAAGGAAGCTCAGTGCAAAAACGCTCAGTACAGGGAGAAAGTAAGTTTCCCTCCCTCCCTAAGAACTATTACTGTTGCCAGTTTCTTACATGTAGTAAGCAGAAAAGCCTGTGCACGTGAAAGCAAGCGTAGTCTGGATTTTTTCCCCCCCCTTAAAGTTTAATAATGAAACCATAGAACTGAAAAATACCTTATATTTCATCCAGATACCAAGTTTACAGACTTTGAAATTGCTATTATATTCTGCAATAGAAGAAAATACAAAAGCAGTATTCTCTGGTGGCACAAGGAAATGCATAGTTGTGAGCACACCAGATCACATGACAAATCTCTCCTGAGCATTAAGTGGTGCAGGAAAACACTGAGTTCACCTGGAGTTCTCCAGAAACGCATAATGCCCACTGCAACCTCCACGTAAAACAACTCGGATTTAGATGTCCTACGTTGCCTAGGGCATTAGAAGGGAGTGCTGTCTAAATAACAAATGGAATGAATTGACATGGAAAAGAGCTTAACCTAGAGAATTGTACATTATAACAACACTATTTTTAACAGCATCACTTATGGTATAGCATCATCAATCATAGTATGTCTTCAAGACTAGTAAAGTGTGTATTTTTTTTTTTTTAATCCAGTAGTTTCTCGGCCTTTGGGCCAAGATCAAGTGTAAAAAATAAAATAAAAATCCTACGTATACAATTTAGCTAATAGCTTTTCAAATTCTTCATCCTGAGGACGTGATTTCAGGTAAGAAATTCAGGAAGTCTCAATTATCAACTTTTAGGTTGATCTCTATGACTCTGCCATCTCTGCCAGTCATAGTCGCTTGGAAATGACCAATTTCATGTGGCTCAATGAACCAAAAATTAGTCAGTGTTTTTAGAACTGGAAAAGCCTTTCCTTTAAAGTGCTTAAAATACTATTTATTTTTCCCAAAAAAAGCCAACTCAGAGACACCTATTTAATGTTTGTGGTTTGTAATGGTACCAGATTCATATCTGGACCCAGGAATTGGGCCCATTCTGGTGCAGAAGGGTCAAGAAAGAGAAGGAAATTTCTCTACCTCTCTTGGTGAGCCAGAACCAGTCTTAGTTGCTCTTAAAATAGGTAAGAATACTCTTTTGCTCCCTTTTGTTGTTAGCACCTTCCCCAGTATTCACTTGAAACCCTTTTCTACGTCCCTGCTGTCTTCATTCTAGCCTTAGCTCCCTTGCCTCACCCAGTGTGGCTGTTGCTCTCTATTCTTAAACATCAGCATTCCTTTAGTATACTGCAAGCCAGAACAGAGTAAAGTAATTCTATTAAGCCCATTAACACTCATGTGTGGAAGACTATCAACCTTACCAAAGACATGTGCATTTGAAAGAGTATTTTGTGTTTTTAAAGAAACATTTCTATAATAAAATTTTTTTAAAGATTTATTTTTATTGTTTTGGACAGAGAGAGACGAGAGAGAGAGAGAGAGAGAGAGAGAGAGAGAGAGAGAGAGAGAGAGAGAGAGAGAGAGATACAGAGACAGAGAGAAGGGGGAGGGCCCAGAACAGTCTCCATAGTTGCACATCATTGGTTTTTCCACTTAGTTTCATTTCACAAGTGGGAGTGGGGCTGCACAGGGCAAGAACCGGGCCAGGGTTTCACCCCGGTGAAAACTGAACTGGGGGGTCCACACAGGCCGGGGCCAGGATTTGATCATCGGTCCCCGAGGCTGCAAAGTGAGCGCTTAACCCACTGAGCCATTCTGGCTTCCCCCATAATAAAAATTGGAAAGTGACAAGAGAAAGAATTCTGGTAGTGAGGAATAGAAACAATATACTGAGGAAGCGGAACTTTTGGTTCCGTACCCTATCATTTTATGATTTCTTCCCATCCTTCTTCAAAAATTCAGATTCTTTTGAAGTTTTAGATTTTGTTTTGTTTTCAAAATGGCTCCCTTGACAATAGCAGTGAGTGTCCCCAGGCTAGGGATTGGTCTGCAGCTGTGGCACGTATGTATCATTTGTAAGTTGGGAATAAAACTTGTTACTTCTAGTGACATTGATGTGGTGTGGGTCTGAGAGAATTGCAAAATTCAGTGAGCTTATGGAATTTATACTTGGGACCCTGTTCTGTTTCCCACACAATTAGTGCGTTTGCTTATTAAGGATTCTAGGTGATTTATAAGTGGAATCCACTTTCTTTTTTGACTGAGTTGCTGTGGTATAACTAACATTCTGTCCCTAATTTACTAAATGTATAGTTTCTTCCTCATCTATGATTTTAAGAGCCAGGGTTAGTGTTAACTATTGATGTAAAACTTGGTGAACTCTGACTCACTACCATTCACTATAATAGGGAAAATTTCTGAGAGGCATGGCAAAATGCAGTTCTTATTTCTTCCCTTTTGTCTTTATTGGTCTTTCATTTTGTCAAAACTTCTTCCTGCTTCTTTAATGACACTACTTTATACACTAAGTTACTTCCGCTTTCGTGTACAAGCATGTAGATCAGACATATACTAAAATGCGAAACCATTTCTTGGGAAAAAATGAAACCAAAGAAGGATTAGTCTTTCAAAAGGACTTGGTTATATCCTGGACTTGGTTGCTCTGCAGTAGTTTAACATGTCTTAGCCACGTTTTTTTTGGATCAGATTGCTAGTTCCTCGAATGCTGGGAACAAGTCTTAAGGATCTTTGATTTCTGTCACCCCATACCTAGCACGGAAGCAGAGCCCACAAACAAATAACAGTTACGACCTGTCACCATTTATGTGAGTTATCAAGGAGAGGAGACCGATAGTTCATATTTCTAAAAATATAAAGAATCTCATATTTGGAACACACACATAGTGTAGAATTGTATCTGTGATAGTTTTACATTTAAAAGGCACATGTTATTAAAAGTATATAATAGAAACAGTGCGCCAAGGAAAGGCAGGCTTTCTTGAAGAACTAATGATCAAGCTGAGGTCTGCAGATTAAATCTCATGTAGGTAGGTAGGCAAAATAGAAGCAAAGAAAAGAGAATTCAGGTAGAGAAAACAGCATATGTGAGGGCACCGAGGTGAGAGGATGTGGAAAAGGTTTCGGGAGGGTGGGGCTTAAAGGTCTTTAGCTGTACCCAGTTACTAACCCCATAGGCTTCTGATGTAACTCGATATCATATAAGACCAGCTGCCATAGAAAAAGCAAATTGTCCTTAGCAAGATACATAAAATAATCTGATGTTAATTAACATTAGAAAATATGTCTTAATTATCTATGCTCTCATAGAACCTCCTGAAAATCTTCACCAGTCTGAGATGAGATGAATAGTTTTATTTCATAACAAAGACATTTGAATCAACTACACTAGTGTTTCTTTTTTTTTTTTTAATATTTATTTTATTTTTAACAGAGACAAAGACAAAGAAAAAGAGAGACAAAGAGAGAAGAGGGAGGACCCAGAGCACTCTTCACAGCTGTACATTATCAGTTTCTGACATGGTTGTTCTACACAGGGGGGCCGAGCAGAGTGGAAACCGGGCTGGGGGCCTCCCGCATGGGAAGCACTCCCCAGTTCAGCACACGGGTCTGCACGGGCCGGTTCCGAGATTTGATCCTCAGTCCCCCGGGCTGTAAAGAAAGCACTTAACCCACTGAGCCATCCCGGCCTCCTCTATGTTTCTTAAAATTGAATCAATAGAAGATAGTTTTCTCTGGGATGGTGGGCCTGGGGAAAAGAAAGTTTAGAAAAAATTTAAAAATAAAAAAAATTATTATGAGAGTTTGTAACTATTAAAACTGGTGTTACTGAAAGGAGGGGCTGAAAATTCAGATACAAGGAAATACTGAGGTTTTTTTTGAAGGGAACATCTAAGAGGAACTATCTTATGGGACATTAGGAAATAATTCTTGGATGAGAGAAAATTCAGAAAAACAGATTTGATGGTCATAAGCAGAAGCTGAAGCAATGAAAAGTCAGATTTCTTAGAATAAGAAAAAGAGAAAAAGAGCAGCAGCAGCATGCGTTGGTGGAAAGCATGGATTTTTATTTTAAACAGATTTGGTTTTGAACCTCTGATTCAACTCCTTATTTCTATATAACCTTGGACAAAGTCTACAACTTCTCTGAATACCAGATTTCTTATCCCCCCAAAATGTATATTACGATCTACTTATGGTGCTAATTGGAATGAACACATATGTAATATACTTAGCACAGCAAGTGCTGAGTAAGTATTGCTACTTTCATCCCATGAGCACCTATCCAGGTAACTGAAAAGAATAAATAGATGGGAGAGGGAACCCAAAAGTGTGTTTTGCATTTTTAATCGAGCTATTTCTTAGAAGCACTGCTTCTGGTAGAAGCAATCATATTTTATCTCTACAGATGTAACGAGTGTTCCTGTTCTCACAAAAACAATTTTACGTATCTAGAAAATGCTTTAAAAGAATCCTACTTTCTATGGTCCAGATGTCCTAGTATTTCCACTTATTATTATATTTCCAAAGAAGAAGCCTGAGAGGGTAGATTAACAGTTTAGAAATTTCCACATCTGTGTTTATTAAGTTAGGACGCAATTAAGATGTACGAAGACATTGTACAAATAAAAAAGTTTACACAGTGACTAATTCTGAATTTTAATCACAAATAGCCAGGCATGGCTGTTCTTTTCTTATCTTTTGGCTTGCTTGAATTCAAAGTCTCCAAGAATAATATCCAACAGGAACATAAAAGATACTAAGACTGAATCACCCTCTGCTGCAGCAAATCTTCCCCCTTAACTCAGGCCTGGTTGGTTATATGAAGCTCAGAGTTTGGTAGACAGAACCATCCTAATGCCTCCTTCCTTTATTTCAGCAATACTTTTGAAAGACCTACTTTGGGTTTAAAATGACAGTCTCCACCAAGATCCAGAAAATCTGCAAGGCTTTGAGCTAACAAAGAATCCCCTGTTCTGTTAGGGACACAAGTAAGTCAGCGACCACAGAGAGCTGCTATCTGTCCCGGAGCTCCTGAGCTGCTAGAGGATAGAACGGGGCAATCCACTCACAGTCTGAGATGGAGAGGTCTCCTGAACCTTCCCAAAGACTAACACTGCAAGGGGCCCCTGTGGCCCTGTCCCCAGCTCTTTAGGCCAAACAGACCTGCCAGCCCTAGGTGCCCCTGTACTTCCCAAATGGGAACATGCGGCGGCGGAGTTGATCGCTCCCAGTGTACTTCTCAGACTGGCGGCTTCAGCAGTACCTGGGAGCCTATTAGCAATACAGATTCCTACCTGGAAAATCAGAATCTACATTTTTACAAGACGGCCAAGTAATTCGTTTGTACATTAAAGTTTAACAAGTACCGGCCCTCGGACATCCAGCCAAGAAAGACAGGGAGAGAGAAAAAGCATTTTAAAGGTGAAATCTGTTGCCTATGCCCTTGGTGTCTGGTCTCAGTCCCCTCTCCAGGCCCCGTCTCTGGATATCTAACGCTCACCCTGCTTTCCTTTGAGCTGTCTGAAGGGCCTCCTCTCCTCTGTAGAAATCTTTCCTGATGTGTCAGCCAGAGGCAACTCCCATTCATTTACCTGTATCTTTCCTTTGGCTCCTACCATGGTCTGCTTACACTGTACAGGTGTGTTCGCAGGGATCTAACCCCTCCTGCTCAAGGCTTGAGACTTGCTGGAACTTTCTTTAGGTCCTTTATAGTGGTCTAGCATAAGGGCCCTGGAAAAGAGCTTATTTGTTTACCGACGGAAGGAAGGAAGGAAGGAAGGAAGGAAGGAAGGAAGGAAGGAAGGAAGGAAGGAAAGAAGAAAGAGAAGGAAGAAAAAGCTTCATTACTGATGTAGGTATCCCTGAAAAACTGAGTTCAGCTCTGGGGATGAACTTGTACCTGTTTGGAACAGGAACCTAGGAACTATGTTAAGCCCATCCCCAAAGAGCACCTATACGCTGGTTCTGGGACTGTCCCGGTTTTCTGGCAGCTAACTGCACCAGAGCAGATTCAAATCCATCCCATCATGTCACTCACCATCCAGACTAGGCCAAAAGTGGGCATTTTTTTCTAGAATAGAATCATAATTTTGTTTGCTAAGGCCTTGACCCCTGGCTTAAATATACTGGGGACTCTGAGAGAACAACCTCTTTGCCCACTTTTTCTCCTATGTGAATTCCCACTTGAAACTTTATATACATTTTTAAAAAAGATTTATTTTATTGTTTTTGACTGAGATAGAGAGAAGGGGGAGGGCCCAGAGCAGTTTCCATAGTTGTTCGTCATCAGTTTTCAATATGGTTTAATTTCACACAGGTGGGAGGGGGCTGTGCAGGGCAGAAACTGGGCTGGGCGCCTCCCGAATAGGAGGCACACCCCCTTGAGCTGGGGGCTGAACCAGGGGGCGAGACCCGAACCAGGGGGCCTCCCGCATGGGAAGCACACGCCAGTTCAGCGTGTGGGTCCGCATGGACCAGGGCCTAAATTTGATCCTTGATCCCTGGGGCTGAAAAGCCAGCAATTTAACTGACTGAGCCATCCTAGCTTCCCCTATATACATTTTTTTTTAAAGTAATTTTTGAAAAATCTGTTTTGGAGTCTAGCATCTCTTCTTTATAAAGAAGTCTTACTGAAAAATATTTAGTGTTCATAATTCAAGTTGTTTTTTTGGTAACGTGTCTGAGTAAAGACAATCAGTTTCTGGCTGCTAGTTATAAGTTAAAGGAGCAAGTCATTTTGTTGTGCTTAGTTGATAGCTGAGTCAATTACAAACCTTGACTCTAGATCAGATTTATGATGTCATATTCACAATAGACATATTTTCCCAAAATATGTGGGTCATTATAACTTTACCACACATGAAATGTAATAGGAAATGTTCCTAGGACTTCTAAGAAATTAGACTTCACCAGTGTCAATACTGTTATGACTCATAAAATGAGTATATGACCCACAATGGAGGGCACTTTGTTGTAGGACTGGAGTTCATATAGCGTAGGCATGTTTTCTTTGATAAGCATTTTAAAAGTTACTCAGAAGCTAGGTAGTGTGTGATTTCCACCTCTGTGAGTTTCCATTGAGGAAATAGCTCTATTATAGCGGCATTAGTTATAGTAACAAAAATGGGTAACACTGTTCAGCAAATGGGAAATAATTACGTGTGTCTTGTCATATTTGTTTGATGGACTGTTATGTACATTTTATAAATAATAAATGGGATAGCTAACTAGAGACTGCTTATGAAACCAGTTTAATTTAAAAAGACTACCCGAAATTATATCAAAGTATTACTGAAACTCATCACATACCCATTATTAACAACTTACTCTGGGCTAGACGCTGGGGATACAGCAGTGAAAATGAAAAATATAATTCCTAACATAGGGGCCTATCAGTCTGAGGTGGGAGGAAGATATTAAACAAGTAGATATATAGTTACAAACTCTGATTCATGCAACGGAGTCAGGGTGTTACTATGCATTAGGGGAACCTAAGCTGCTTTGGGCAAGAGGGTGTTCATCAAGAAAAGCTGTCTGAGGAAGTGAAAGGAGAATCAGTGTCAGCCAAGGGAAAACTGGGGGACAACATTCCAGGTGGACCCAGCAGGAATAGAGGAAGAGAAACTCAGAAGTGGGAAAGAGTTTGATGCCATTACGGAAGTTAATGAAGGACCAGAGTGATTGGCACACGATGAGTGAGAGGAGAATGGTGTACGCCATGGACCCAGATCATGTGACACCTTCATGATTTACCTCTTTATTACTATGGAAGGCCACTGAAGCTTCCTTGAACTGAGAAGTGATGGTGACCTATTTACCTTTTAAGACCATGTTGTGCTACCTGGAGAATGGGTTGAAATAAATCAAAAAGAGAAGAAGAAAAATCAGTCCGGAGACCATTGCAGTAGTCCAGGTGAGAGAGAAGAAAATGAGGTAGAAGAGATTTAAAACAAAAAAAAAGACAAATTGAGCTACATTCTGGAGGTAAGAAAAATGAAATGCGTAAATGATTGGGAGCAGGAATGGAAACATGAACTACAATCTGCATATTGCTGTAATACCTTAAACCACTGGGTGGATAGTGAGGGCATTCACATATGTGATAGAGTTGAAAATTTGGGAAGGAGAACTTAAAAATCCATTTTGGGCATGCAGTGGAGATCTTGCCAGAATATCAAGTGGAACAAATAGTATGAAGTTTTGGAACTCAGAGAATTGATCTGGTTGGAAATTAGATATTTGGGAGCCATTAGATGGCATTTTATGCCATTGTATAGAATGAATATAGAATGACTAAGGGAAAAAAAACTTATTTTCAGTCCCAAGGAACTATGGCATAAAGAACTGGAGCGAAGAAAATAGTATTTCATGAAGGAAGGTGTGGTCAGCTGTGTTGAATACTGCTGAGAGGTCAAGCAAAATGACGTGTTCCTATGACTTAAAAAAAAAAAATTATTTTATTAAAGTGGTGGTTTTAGAAGTATATCATTTTTAATAATGTTTAAGCTTTATTTAAGAATGAAAACCTAATTAACGTCTGATTACTTTTGATAATTTAATTTCAACAGGTTTAATAGCTTTGATGGTTTACTACATCAAACTCTTTATTGAACATTATTTTTGCATCTCTCTATTGTCATCTTAGTTAAACAATTAACTTTCTTGTCTCCAGTCTAGAATTAAATCTTCAAATCTTTAAATCTGATGGGTCTTATAGTGTACACCACATAGAATGTACAGTTTGCTTCATATGAGAGTTTTTAAATGATCTATAATGAATGATCTCTTTCTTCCTTTAAGTTTATGATAGAATTTTGCCAAAAAGTGTCCCTTTTCCTAAAGCCAAACCAAACCAAAACAAAACAAACAAAAAAAACCTAACTTAGTTATGTAAATCTTGCTCTTAATTTGACAGATATGAATTAGGCAACGACAGCTAAAAGTATCTGAGCAAGATGGTCTTACTTTTTCATTTTTTATAAAATCCTGATATTATATTCAGGAACTGAAGAAAGGAAATGAGATAGCTTGGACAGGATTTATTTTCCCTAGTTTGAGAGGTGGGAAGGGACAAATGGGAGCAAATGCCCACTTTCCACTTAAACACCTTGACTATTCATTTTCTTCATAATGACTCAGAATGTCACCACCCTGTGGTACTCACGAATAGAAAAAAAGAAAGAGGAAGGAGCCTCCAAAAGGACTGGTCTCAGCAAAATTGGCAGGGCTCCATTTACTTCCCCTAACTTTCCACCTTAGGCTTTAATTATACTGTTAGATTGTATTCGCACCTCAAGCACAAATTCTTCTGGGCAAGAATTCAAATTTATGCAGATTGTCTTCCCTAGCCCTCCACAGCTCTGCTTTGCTTACTGGAGCTGGTCCAAAGTCATTTCCATGCTGAAAGTCTTATGAGACAGGATAGATCTCCATGTCAATCACTCGTATTCCTACTTTTCACCTTTTATCTGCACCATTGGGCACATTCAAATAGGTCTCAAGAAAACAAACCATCCTATCACTTTGTGTTCAGGCTGACACAACATAACCTACACAACACTGGGGATAAAGGGAGTAAACAGGAATGTTGCAAAACTTGGGCAGTCAAACGGAAAAGTGAAAGTGAGGGTAACTTGAAAGGTTTCACACAGCAGGTGCCATGGTGCCAAGAAGTGGGAGCTTTTAGGGAAAGATGATTACATTTTTTCCAGTGATATTTTTGACTCTTAATTTTCACGTAGAGAGAATTAAATATAGTCATATTTAACCTGAGTTTCTCTTTTTATCTATTAGAGGAGCCCACCGAGGTCACAAGAGAAAACACATCTTTCTCTGACTAGTTGCTCTTTTATCCTAAACCAATTTCTTTTTTAGAGAACCGTTGAGCCGATTTTGGTTGTTCTTAGAGTTAGACTTGCTGTGACGTTGTCCAATTAGGTGGACAGATATTGTACATCCTGTGGAAAGTTACATTGCTATATAAGAATGGCTGTTAAAACAGTGCAATCCTGGCCTCACATATGGGCAAACAATTTACTTAATGGCATAGATGTAGTAGTATAGGAAAGATGGAAAAGATAGGCCAGTGATATATGCAAAAACAGAAAGTGAAAGTGCTCATTTGTGAATTGACTTGAGGTTTCTCTCAACCCTCTAATTAAAAGTCTCTTGCTATAGGGTTTTCCTCGAGATGGCTTGTGGGTTACTTCCTAGTCACTGATTTATTTATGGTGATAACTAAGGGTAGGCTTAACCAATATTCAATAACTTTCCCTTCTTGGAACAGAATATACTTCCCTCATCCACTGACTTTGTCCATTAGACTTGCTTTGGCTAATGGAAGTGAGAAGGCTATAAATGAAAGGTGATTATATAATTTTGCTTGATTTGGGGGCTCTAATGATCCACCATGAGAAGAACGTGCTCCAGGTAGCTGTTGCTACTCTATCCTGAACCTCACAGCAGACACAAAAAGAGTAGACTTGAGCCCAATTCAAAGGCTGAAGCGAAGTTCAGACATCCTGCTTTCTAAGGTATAATTTCCCAGCCAAACCAGCCTAGATCAACCAAGCCATAGTCATGGGCAGATCCATGAGCATTTAACGGGTGCTCTTGTAGCAACCAAGTTTTAGGTAGTGTGTTATGCAACATTGGTGTTGCAATACCCAATTAATACACATACTCAGAAAAATTATGGCATAAACACCAGCATAGGAAAACTACTTATTTAGTTTAATAATTTCCCAGGCTAAGTTGTGAAGAGCACAGCAACAAAGAAAAATCACTTAGTCACATCATTTAGTTTGAAACGAATTGGGCTCACTGTGCATCCCTTTATAAAACAAAGCTTATATAAAAATATACTGAGTTTGAACAAATCAAAGGAGGTCATTTAAAATTGATAAAGTCATTTTATTTTTAAGACTTTTTAGTAGGAGAACTGTCTACTACAAATCTTCATAAATAAGGTTGTTTTCTGTGAGTAGCAGAGCTATAATAATGCTATTATTTGGGATCAATTCTTCATCCATCTACATTTATTATTTTTACAGTTTATATTATCATCTAAGAACAATACAATAAGTTTTAGATAATTAATATAAGAATTTAGAATTATAAAAATTATTTAAATTTGAATTGCATAAAAAATCAATGATCATTGTAGCAAAATTAGAAAATACAGCTAAATAACAGAAAAAGAAGGCCTACATAAGTGTATCACCTACAGACAACCTTTGTTAAAATTTCATTATCTTTATAAAGCTTCTGTATGTGCCTGTGTGTATGTATTTTTATATACATTTAATTACAATGGACTCACACTGTGCATGCTGTTCTATAAACTGCTTTTATCACTAAGTGTTATGTTGTAACTTCTCTCTATGAAAATAATATAGAACCACATAGTCATTTTTAATGACTATCTAGTATTTAATGAAATACATGCCCTGTAATTTGTTAATTAATCCTTATCTTTAGATGTTTACATTTTTCTAGAGTAGTTTGTTTCTTATTTTCCATTAGATAATAAATAACATGTGAATGAACATTCTAATTTGTATATTTTTCTCACTTTTCAAATTGTTTTCCTAGTATCAATACCTATAAGTGATATTGTTAATGCAAAAGATAGCAACATGTTTAAGACCCTTGAAAAGATAAGTCTCAGAAAGGAGGAAGCCATCTACATTCTCTCTAGCAGTAGGACTTTTACCACATCTTTCAGTGAACACTTGGTGTTCCATTTTGAAAGATATTTTTTTCCTTATTTGTTTTATTTTGTATGTCTACCTACTCTACTTTCACTTAGAACAATTTGAGAAATTTCTTTTCTTTTTTTTTTAGATTTATTTCTTTTTATTGTCTAAGAGAAGGAGAGAGAGGGAGAGAGAGAGAGAAGAGGAGGACCCAGAGCAGTTTCCACAGTTGTACATGATTAGTTGTGACATAGTTTCATTCCATACTGGTGGATATGGGGTTGTACAGGGCAGGAACCAAACCGGGCACCTCCCACATGGGAGGCAGGAACCTTCACCACCATCCCAGTGGTTAACAGTTGTGTCACAGTTCATCATATGGGTTTGCTGGGGCTGGGATTCAATCCCTGGACTTCGAGATTGCAAGGCAAGTGCTCAATCTGTTGAGCTATCCCAGCATCCCAAGAACTGTCTTCATTCCATTTTTTCCTACTGTGATATACAAAGAAATAAAACACAATTTAAGGGGAAAGGGAATATATTTAATAATATTATGAAAGATGACTACTAAAATTAGCAGTCATATCACATTTTAAGGTATAAAAATGTTGAATTAGCATATTATACACTTGAAATGAATATAACTGATATAAGATTGCATACCAACTATACTTCAATTAAAAACATCTTAAGTGCATTAGAATAAGTAAAAATAATCATGACAGCAAAATAGTCTTTTTTTTTCAGCAAAAAATACTCTTAATTTTGGTCTCAAGACAGCTTTTAATAATAACTAATAACCCTCTATAATTTTATGATATTAAATAGGGCTTGTTGAAAATGAGTCATTTTGTATACATTGGGGGTTTTACAGTTAATTTAATGTCATTGAACTTAGTTAACTTAATGTATCATTTGCACATTATTATACATTATTATACCCTCAAGTCAGATAGCTCTTAACAGTGAACAGAAAATGTACAATTTCTCTGGGTTATATAATCTACGTGACTTATGTATTAGGTAGAGAAACTGAGGCAGACAGCAGTCTCCAGCAGTAGGAGTAAAAAAATATAAAATTGTAAAGAGAAGGATTCTACCATGGAGGAAGAGAAAAATAAGATAAAGGAATATTTTGTGTGACAAACTGAGTCTTTTGCAACTATTAATAAATGAGATCATAAACTGGTACCAGAATTTTAAATGAGGTTGTTCCTTAAAAATGACAACTGATGTGGGAACCAACCCCATACATCCTCCAACTCCCAGAAATCACACAAACACATAAAACAAAACAAAACACAAAACAAAACAAAAATATAAAAACTTTTTTATTGAATAGTTTTAAGAAAGTAAAATGAAAAAAAAAAGTATTTTAAGTATTACAAAATAAGCCATTGCAGCAAAGAATATATGCAAAATAGAAGATGTCTTCAAGACCAGCTTCTCAGATATTCTTTTGTCATCTTAATCATTCATGTGTATTTTGAGGGAAATTAGGAAGTTCTAATTGCAAAATGAGACTTTAAAAGACTTTCTTCCAAAATACTTTGGTTCAGCTAATTTTTAAATTTGCTTTTATCGCTCATTAGATTTTTTTCGTTTTAGCATTTACATAAAATTTTATATTTCAAAGAACTTGCTTGACAAAATCACTAACATTATCCTATACAATGTTAAAATGAGACAACATTCTTTAAAAATAATTTACACTTTAAGAAACCCAGCGATGCCGGTAGAACTTAGCAGCTGAGCACTTGCCTTGCAGTCATGAGGTCTGGAGTTTGATTCCTGGCTCCAGCCCATGCAACCCCGCATGCTGAGCTGCAGTGCAGCTGGTAGCTGCTGGGATGGTGCAGCAGCGAAGGTTCTCCCCTCCCATGTGGGAGGCCCCCAGGTTTGGTCCCTGTGCTATACAGCCCCATATCCACCTGTGTGGAATAAAATTATGTCACTACTAATCATGTACAACTATGGAGACTGCTCTGGGCCCTCCTCCCTTCTCTCTCTCTCTCTCTCTCTCTCTCTCTCTCTCTCTCTTCACCTTTTCTCAAACAATAAAATAAATCTGAGAACAAAATCAATCTCTTCTATTTGTTTGTCTTATATAATGTATATATTTTTTAAGGGAGGGAGAGCCTTTTTACTCAAATTTAGCTCAACAGATATTTACTGAATAACCACTTCTGACAAGATTTTGTGTCAAACTAGAACTAAAGTTATAGAGACAGAAAGTGTTTAAGTGGGCACCAGAGACTGGGGTGGTGGGGGGAGAGGAATGGGGAGTGACGGCTTAATGGATATGGTGCTTTCTTTTAGATGATGAAAAAGTTCTGGAACTACCTAGTGGTGATGATTGTACAAAAACACTGTGAATGTATTAAATGCCACTGCACAGTTTTATTTTCCATTGTTAAATTTATCAGGGTTACCTTGGTTAGTAAAAATTACATAGGTTCCAGGTGTACAACTCTTTCCTTCACCATATATTTAGATCTCCCTCCTTCCTCTGCCACCCGCTCCCTCCTTATCCTCAGGTAACACTAAACTATTGACTGTGTCCATGAGATTCTGTTTCTTTGTTGCTTTCAGTTTTATATTCCACATATGAGTGAAGTCGTATGGTTCTTAGCTTTTTCTGTCTGGCTTATTTCCCTTAGCATGATGATCTCAAGTTCCATGCATGTTGTTGTAAATGGCAATATTTCATCTTTTCTTATCGCTGAGTAGTATTCCATTAGCTGTCTATCTATCTATCTATCTATCTATCTATCTATCTATCTATCTATCTATCTATCCCACAGCTTTTTTATTCAGTCATCTATCAAGGGGTACTTTGTTTTGGTTGTTTCCATGACTTGGCCACCATAAACAGTGTTGCAATGAACATTGGGGTACATAAATTTTTACAGACTAAGGTTCTCAAGTTGTTTGGGTAGATACACAGAAGGGTGATTGCTGAGTCATAGGGTAGCAGCATTCCCAATTTTCTGGGGAAACGCCATACTGTCTTCCAAAGCGGTTGTACCAATTTGCATCCCCACCAGCAATGTATAAGAGTTCCTTTTCCTCCACAGCCTCTCCAGCACTTGTTCCACATGCCACTTACAGTTTTCAGTGGTTAAAATGGTAAATACCATGTATTTTATCAGAATTTTAAAAATCATGAGAAAAAACAAGTAGAGTCAATAAAGATGAGGCAAAAATATTTTACTTCTGAAGTATAGTTAATCAGAAATGTATTTAAATTATCTTCTCAACATTACTATAGGTTTCGTGCGGTAGCTGTGTCAAGTTCAATTTAATAAGCACGTGTAAGGACATTGGGACAGTCACAGGCAGTCATACTTAAACCTGAACAGAAATGCTGAAATGAGCAATATATGGTCCTTGCCTTCAAGTAGTTTTCAATTTTCTAGGGATTAAAGATAGCTATAAAAAAATGTCTATTAGGAGACAGAATGTCAAGAAAGCCATACTGGAAAGGTGAACGTAATGCTAAGGAAGTGAAGAAGACAGATTAATTATTAGAGAACGCATCAAGGGTGCACTAGCTTCGTACTTGATCTTCAAGGGTGGGTATGATTTTGCTAATGACCTAAGATGGTAGCAGTCAGTCTGGATGAAGGGAAGAAGATGAGAAGAAGTACAGAGCTAAGAAAGGAAAAGTAGTTAGGCAGAATCAGGAGCAGCCAGGTTTGGCTGAAGAGCATAGTGTAGTAGGCCTAACAATGGAAGTAAAGGTGGAGGGCGGATCAATGACTTGCAGGATGGGACTGAAGACACTGAGAGTTTACAGGTGATTTAGAAGTGATTTATTCTGACTTTCCATTTAGAAAATGGATCTTTCTTGCAGCGAGTGACAGTGGCCATCCAGCTGCTTTTGGAAATCCTCTGACCCAGAAGTCACCACCTTCTGAGGCAGCCTAGACTGCTGTCAGGTGACTGAAATTAGAGTTCTTGTATTGATTGAAAATCTGCCTCGCCACAATTTCTATCCATTTATGTTAGTTCTGTCTTCTGAAACTACACAAAATAAATGGATTTTATTTATATCAACTCTTTTAGTATTTGAATCAGTAAATCTCTTCTCTTTTCTAAATTAAATATGGCTGGGTCCTTTAATTGTTTCTCTTATGTCATACTTTTTTTTTTTTTTAAGATTTATTTTATTGTTTTGGACAGAGAGACCAAGAGAGACAGAGAGAGAGAGAGAGAGAGAGAGAGAGAGAGAGAGAGAGAGAGAGAGAGAAAGGGCAGGGCCCAGAGCAGTCTCCATAGCTATATGTTATCAGTTTCCAACATGGTTCAGTTCCACACAGGTGGTCAGGGGCTGAGCAGGGTGGGAATTGGGCTGGGGCCTCTTGCATGGAAGGTACATCCCCTCGAGCCAGTGGCTGAACCAGGGTGCGAGAACTGAACTGGGGGCCTCCACATGAAAAGCACACCCCAGTTCAGCATATGGGTCCGCATGGGCCGGGGCTGGGATTCGATTCTTGGTCCCCAGGGCTGCGAAGTGAGTGCTTAACCCACTGAGCCATCCTGGCTTTCCCAACATACTTTTTTAAGACTTCAGAAATTCTAGCTAATCTGTTCTCTGTGATTTGCTGTGTTCCTATTTCAGTGTAACAATCAGAAGTGAATTTGTTTCTCTAGGTTTGATTTGAGTAGTGTCACTTCTGCTTTTCTCATAGAGCTGAGGTTCTATTCAAGGTTCTGATAGGCATATCACCTGGTTGACATACCGGGTCAGGCAGAAGTAATGCCCCCTTTTTATGGGCTGGTAGTCTATACCAAATCTTTTAGTACAAAATCACAGGCATGTAATTCTGTAACATAACAATATTACACTCAAGCACACTATACTACTTTAGAAAGGGTATCACTTCTGCCGGACCCTGTATATGAACCTTAGAGTTAACACCTGCCTATAATTGTTTCTTGTAAGTGCAAATGTTAAGTCCTTTCTCAATCCACTACTCTAGTCCTGAACTTCTAAATTTGTCATTTAAAAAATCTCATTGTGTTAGATTTGGCCTGTAATTATATACTATGAGAACCTTTAGGATCCTGACTCAGTGGTCTGGTATATAGCCTACTCTACTTTTTGCCATTCATTAATTTGGTAAGCGTGTCTTTGATGTTGATATTCAAGGCATTAATAAAGTGTTTTGGGGAAAATTGTAGATAATAGAATTTTAAACAAACCATTATAATTTTCCTTCTAGGCAGACTTTGAATTAGTTGTTACTTAATTATCTCTGGAAATGCTCACTGAACTAATGATGAATCCAGCCATAATGCTTACTTAGTGACTTCTAACAAATAAATTGCACATTGTTTTTCTATTAAAAGTATGGTTGAGGGTGTCAAGATAGTTCAGCAGTTGAACGCTTGCCTTGCAATCGCAAGGTCCGGGGTTCCATTTCTGGCCCTGGCCTTTCCAAACCCTATATGCTAAACTGTGATGCAGTTGATAACTGCCTGGATGGCAGCAAAGCTTCTTAGCTTTTATGCAGGAGGCCCCCAGTTCAATTCTCACCACATGCAGCCCCACATCCACCTGTGTGAATTAAAATCATGTCACAACTAAGCATGTACAACTATGGAGACTGCTCTGTACCCTCCTCCCTTCTCTCTCTGTCTCTGTCTGTCTCTGTCTCTCTCCTCTCTCAACAACAAAATAAATCTTAAAAAAACAACAACACAACACGTATTGTGGCTACCTTCTTATTGTCTCTTGGATTGTTCATTCTGGGAGATGTTAGCTGCCATATCATAAAGACCATGTTAGTTTTCTATTTTTGTGTAGCTAATGGGCACAAATATAGCAGCTTAACCCAGAACCCATTTATTAGCTCACCATTCTGGAGGTCAGAGTTTCAACACAGCATGGCTGGATTCTTTTCAGGGCTATCAAGTGTTTTTGAGCAAAAACATTGAGTATCAGAATACCCTTGCAGACCTCTACTTGAACAAAAGGAATCCAAAGAGGAAACGGGAAGTTGGGAGAGTATTTGTGTTGTTATCCAAAAGCCCAGGATGAAAATAATGAGGGCTCCCAAGTTGCTGAGGTGACAGTAGGATTAGATGGAGAGTTTGGTAGTAAAAATCATTGAGGGAATATAATACTGGATTTAGCAAGTTGAATTACTGTTAAGCATTGGAAGGTTATTCAGTGGGGGATTATTCAACAGTATAATAGTGACCCAGAAATTAAATTACAATGACTTTAAGAGAGTATGTAAGAAACAAAAGGAGGTAGTATTTCTAAATGCAGTAGTCTAGGGAGGCTGACAGAATATAAATCACATGTTTCTCTTAAAAATGGGGAGAATGACCTTGTCTCTGAAAACTATTTCAATTCTAATGTTCTTTTTCTCTGCAGCTAACGAATACTGGGAGATTTCAAAGAACCATTACATGTTTCTCTCAGTGGAGGCTGCTCACTGAGTTCATTGCCAAAAGGAACAATGCTGCATTTTAAGTGCTTCCGGAGTTGAAAATCCTGGACTCATAATCTGGGCGTTGGTCATTCCCTGCTCTCAAAGGCACCTTGAGTCTGTTCTTACATAAGAGACACCTGATGCCCATCCATAATGACACCTGACACCCATCATCCCAGTCACCACCACCCATCAACCAAACTACTCTGAACCAAGCAAGCTCCAGGCAACCCTGGGGTCAAAAGGGACTACCGCACCCAAAAACATTAAATGTAATTATAAATAGAGACACAATGGGCACCTAGCAGAGCCACAAAGAGTAGGTTTCAACAAGCATTTGCCATATTCCTGTCTCTTTCCTCCATTCCATGCATTGGCAAATTCCTAAAGACAATTTGTTGTTGTTTTTTGTTTGTTTTGTTTTTGTTTGTTTACAAATATGCATATAGTTGCTAACCTCATTCTTCTCTTTTCCTGTTAACTTTTCCTAATTACCTAAGAAATACCAAATTCTCAACTTCTCTTTCTCTTCTCAACTTCTCTTTCTCTTTGCCCATTTCCCCATTTTTCAATTGCACAAAACCAGCCTTAATTCTGATAAAACGAAGAAACAATAATTATATATCTCTATCAAGAAAATCATATGTAGTTGTGTACTATGAGGTTAAACTAGGTGTTGTAAAGAACTGATACCATTAACTTTGAAGTCCATAAAAATTAGGAACTATTCCTTTGAAAACATGAACAAGATGTTTCTACAGGATCATAGTCTTTTAAACATGATTTTTCCTAAAACAGCAATATTCTGATTCTCTCTCTCTCTTTCTCTCTGTGTGCCTAACTGTTGACATTGCAGAAGTTTGGGTTTCTGCTATTTTTCATTGCCAATAACTAATAATTCAGATATATTATAAAAATAATAGGATTCTGTATAGTTCAGAAATTCAGCTACTATCTTTAGTCCTGCATTCTACATTTCTAACAAGTTATTGCCAAGTTAAAGCACAACCCATTTGAAAGATGAAAACTGCTTGTGTGTGTGTGTATATATATATATATATATATATATATATATGTAACCAAAATGCGATTAAATATCTTTTCTTTAAATTACCCAATCTGAATTTCCTGCTATTATTCACTTGAACTATTTTGTTACATAATATCACCATAATCCCCTTGCTATGGATTTAGAAAAGTGGCAACACAGCATGGTCATGATTATGACCTTGGAGCCAGGTAGAACTGCATTCCAGACTCGATTCAATCACTTGCATGCTCTATGGCTCTGGGGAAATTATTTAAATTTTTAACCTTGTTATCTATTCCATAAAATAGGAATAATATAAATGTGTATCTCTTAGAGTTATTGTGAGAATTAAGTAAGATCATATATGATGTTTCTGTCTCTTAGCAGACACTCAACAATGACCATTTCTAGAGAATAGAATAGTGGGTTGTAGTTTTTTTTCAAAATCATGCACCATATCAGTAAAAATATTTTCATCACATAGTCTTATTCATTTATTTATAAATTATATACATGTTCCTTCTAGGCTAGTAGAGCATGGGCATAAAACATACATAAAAGTAAAATTTAAGAGAAATGTGAGAATGATAAATATTAGTTAGAAGTAAACTAGAATATAACATATAAATGGTATGTTTTTTGCATTTTAAATTAAAAGAAAATTCTAAGCTCCAATACAATTCCAGATTTTAAAAAGTGAGTTGGAAAATTCTGTTTCCAAGTTTTGTGTGTGTGTGAAGAAATAAATCTATTAATGGAGAACACATTGTCGGTTTTTTTTTTAAAAAGATTTATTTTTATTGTTTTTTGACAGACAGAGACACAGATAGAGAGAGACAGAGAGAAGGGGGAGGGCCCAGAGCAGTCTCTGTAGTTGACAGCACTAGTTTTCCATATAGTTTCACTCCACAGGTGGGCGTGGGGCTGCACAGGGCAGGAACTGGGCCAGGGGCTCCCACATAGGCCCCGGCAAGAACTGAACTGGGGACACACCCCAGTTCAGCACATGGGTCCACATGGGCCGGAGCCGGGACTCGATCCCTGGTCTCTGGGGCTGCAAAGCAAGCGCTTAACCCACTGAGCCATCCCAGCTTCCCCTACATTGTTTTCACACACACAAAAAAATCACACAATGATATAAACAATTCTCCCATTTTCAGAAGACTGTTTCCATAGTATTCAAAAAGAAACAGTTACTTTTGTGTTGCTAAGGCACCATCTTTACCTTGATAGAACATAGTAGTTTTGTTTTGTTTCGTTTTAATAACTGTAGGAAACACTATTGACAGGCACATTAAAGAAAATATCAGCAATTTGGAACACATTATGTTCCATAAGAGGAAACTACATTACTGTATATATCTTTAAGTTTGATAAGAGTTTGAAATGTTTTGACACGAGATAACCAATGAACCTCTCTATAGTACAAAACATTATTATATCACGGACACTCTTCATCTCATGAGTACATACTTATTTAACAAAGATTTATATGGTGTTTACTATTTTCCAGGTACTGTTTTTAGTACTCTACAAATATTAACTCAGTTAATCTCATCACATTATAAGTTAGGTTTCATTCCCATTTTATGAAGCCTGACAATTAAGTTTGCGAACTCATGCTAGAAAAAATGTTACATACCTCATTGCTGAATATAATCATTATAGTCACTCTCAAAGTACTCCCCTTGAGAAGCTATGCACCGACACCAGTGCCTAGTCCACCCTTCAAAGCAATTTTGGAACTCTTTCTTTGGAATGGCTATCAGAGCCATCATTGTATTACCCTTGATGTCCTGAATGTCAGCAAAATGTCTTCCTTCCAATATTTCTTTTATCTTCAGGTAAAGAAAAAGTCATTGGGGGCCAGATCAGGTGAGTAGGGAGGGTGTTCTAATACAGTGATTTGTCTGCTGCATAAAAATTCCCTCACAGACAGTGCCATGTGAGCTGGTACCTTGTCATGATGCAAGAGCCATGAGTTGTTGGCAGAAAGTTCAGGTCATTTTTGTCTAACTTTTTCACATAAACTTTTCAGCACTTCCAAATAGTGAACTTGTTTGACTGTCTAGTTGGTACAAATTCATAATGAACAATCCCTCTGATATCAAAAAAGTTCAGCAGCAGCATTTTGACTCTTGATTTGGATTGACAGAACGTTTTTGGGGTGTGGAGAATTGGCTGACTTCCATAGTGTACTTGGATGCTTTGTTTCAGGGTTGTATTGGTGCACCCATGTTTCATCACCAGTGATAACACAGCCCAAAACAATGTCTCGCCTCTCCAAAAGGTCTTGGCAAACTTCAATGGTCCTTTGCTTTTGTTCATCAGTGAGCTCCTTTGGGACCATTTTTTACACATACCTTTCTCATGCCGAGATTTTCAGTGAAGATTTTTCTAATTGTTTGTCAATGTTGATTTGGTCTGTTATGCTTCTCATAGTCAACTGAAGATTTTGGCACACAATTTGATAAATTTTTGCAATATTTTCATCAGTTCTGCTCATTACTGGCCACCCTTACTTCTCTTCATGAGTGACTCTTTCTCTTCTCCAAAAACCTTTTAATCCATTTATTCACTGCCATTTTCTTCATGGCATTATCCCCATCACTTTGGACTAACATACCTCTGATTTTACTTCCACTCTTGCCAATTGAACAAGAAATTTAATATTTGTTCATTGCTCTAATTCAAGCTCCAGCGTTCTTACAACGGCACACAAAAACACACAACAACATTAATGAATGCCACTCAGCAAGACACTGTCACAGATCAACACAAACATAGCTATTGGACACTGATAACAAGCTTATGCAAGCTTATCAATTTGGTTGTACATGCTGTCAATGTAAGTGCATGCTGGCACGTTCACAAACTTAATTGTCAGAATATATATATATATATACACATATATATATACACACACACACACACACACACACACATACATACATGTGGGTTGTAAAGTACAGCACAGGGAATACATTTGATGGTATTTTAATAACTTCAGATGAATAGTAGACTTGTTGGAGATATCACTTTGTAAATGTCTAATCATTATGTTGTTTTATACACCTGAAATTAGTAATAGTAAAAGAGAATCTGATGTGTGATTGCCATGTGATATTTAATTTTCTGGGTATTTAGGAATGACTTACATATTTATTTTTCATCATGGAAACATCACCATCATTATCATAATGCTGTTATTATTATTGTTATGAATAAATGATTCCTTAGTCTGTTTTTATTTTTTGCTGTAATAAAATAAGGATAGTTAAATGAATAAAAACTTCTAGAATATTTAAATGTGATGTGCTACCCTTAAAAAAAATGAGTTTAGCACCTAATGCTAAGATGAACTATATTTTGTCACTTTACGCTCAGAATGAGTCTGATAAATTAGTCTCACTGAGTAGATTATAATCTGTGGAAGGTAGAAACTGTCTATGCCTCTCTATATTCACATATCTAGGATGAGGCTGCTAAGCAGGGCCTCAATAGGTATTGTGGAATGAAGGAATGATTTTCTGTTTGGATAATCTGATTTTCCTAAAGAATGCTACAGGACAGAATTGGATTTAGGTATATTTAAAAGATTACATTTGCTCTGACATCTTTCTCCGTGCTCCCAAGGACACTCTTGCTGGCCCTTCTCCCTTTTCCAGATTCCTCTACTTCCCCACCCTCCACTAATTTCATGTGTAGAGATCAAGAGGGCTTTCATTCAAGAGAAAAGTAAGAGAAACAAATTTGCTAGGCAGTCTCTGGGCCAATGAATTGACCTGGAAAATCATGTATAGAAAGAACGGAAGGGGTTAACAATGGTCCTTGGGGAAAATCTACATTTAAGGGATAAAAAGAGAAAGACATGCCAAAAAGGGAGACCTGATAGGTGTCAAGAAAATAAGAAAGGACTGAGAGATTTGGAGAGTCACAGGGCTCAGGGAGAAAAGAATCAGGGAGTTGTTGGTAGTGATGAATGTATCAGAGAAGCCAAGAGGGCTAAGAATTACAATAAGGCTATTGGATTGTGTTTTTATGAGTTTAAATGATGATCTTCAAGACAGCTCTTTCAGTAGAGTTCTAAAGACTGGAATAGTACAGTCAATTCAGGAATTAGGGATGCAGAATTCTCTCAAGAAGAATGGTATAAGGAAAAGGGAGGTTTGATTTGGAGTGATTAGCAGAGCTAAAGAAGGCCTTTTTGTCTTTTTCTTTTTTTTTAATTTAAGATTTACTTTATTGTTTGACAGAGAGAGAGAGACAGAGAAGAGAAGGGGAGGGCCCACAGCAGTCTCCACAGCTATACATCATTAGTTTCGACATAGTTTCATTCCACACAGGTCGATGTGGGGCTGCACAGGGTGGGAACTAAACTGGGGGCCTCTCACCTGGGAAACACACACCAATTCAGCATATGAGTCTTCATGAGTCAGGGCTGGGACTCAATCCCCAGACCTTGCAGTTGCAAGGCAAGTGCTCAACCTGTTGAGCTATCCTGGCATCCCCAAACTTTTTTCCTTTTTTTTTCTTGATGAAGTCCTTGAAAATGTTGTAGGTAGAAGATATCCCTCCCCCCCCCCCCCCCACACACACACAATAAAAGAGGTATAGGATACCAAGGAGAGAGACAAGGGGGGAAATTCATTGATGGATCAAGGTCCAAAAATAAATGAGAGTAAAGAAGCAGGACCAATTGGAAAATATGAGGGAAGAATATGTGAGGACTCTGGGAATTTTTGAGGTTTTTTAAGAATAGTATGGGGGAAAACACACATTGGGAGCCTTCAAACTTATTCAAGTCAAAAGTGAGTTTATCTGCTTCAAGTGGACAGAACAGAAGAGGGAAATTGAGAACACATGAGATGAGCTAAGAAATGAAGTCAAGTTGAATACAAATCTTCACAATGAGATAAGAAAGAGATAGATAGAAGACATAGAATTATAGGAAAATGCATTGGCTATATGTAGATTAGAGATGCAGTGTGTGTGTGTTTAAATGATTCATATATACTTCTTATAAAATTCCACCAACCAGAAATAAACACTGTTATGTGATACTACTATGAAAAAATCGAGAAGAGTTGGTGTCTAACTGGAAGAGGGCCATGGTATGAGAGAATCAGGTGGCTGGTGTTGTGGGTCTGAGTCATTGGAAGGATGGGTGTGCCTTTGGTAGAACTGGAACAGTCAGGAGGGACTTCAGGTTTTGGAAAGAAAATGTTGGGTATGATTCTACACAATAGATTTGATGTGAGAAACATAGAATGAAAGAGATGGATTTCTATAACTTTTCATAAGAGGAAGGCTTGATGTGAATTAATGATCAGAGCAGGATGGTAGGTAGCACAGAGATGAGCAAATATGGTTGAAGAGGAAGAAAAGAACAAGGCAAGTGCTGTGACCAGGGGCTAAGGGGACAAAGATTTTCAACTGTACCATTTAGTGGTACGAAGAAGTCAAGGAGGACGAGAACAAGGGATGAATCAACCCCACAATAAGCTAGCTGGGAAACTATCCGTTGTTTACTTTAAATTATGGCCTTGCTTTTATAATTCACGTTAAAATGGATTATCCTACAATACCATAAAGTAATGCTCACGTTACTCTTTGACGGGTTCATTATAAGAATTATGAAAGAGAACGTACCTCCTTGTTTCCTCTTATTCCCCTCTGCCCCCAGCTAAGGTGAAGTGTCTAAGCAGGAGTCACATGTTTTCAAAAGAAAATTTCAAATTTGCTTTGAAGGGCTTTGTGAAACGTGTCTTTACTTCCATTGTTTTGGTTTGCCACTTTGGGTTTACTTCATTATTTCTTGCTGGACAATTTCTGCAGGCTTCTGGGATAAGATGATTTTTCCTTCCTAGGCAGTGCTTCCTGCCTATATATATATATATATATATATATAAGCAATATTTTTTTAGTGTAATATTCTCTGAAATTATCTTGACACTTTTTCTGGAGAGAGGCTGACCAGCCACAGCCCAAGAGAACAACCTCCTTGACTCGATTGCATCTAAATCTTGGATTTTTATTTTGAAGCTTTACATTTCTAATGGAAGCTTTTAATTTTCTTGCCATCAATGTATAAGATAAACTATCAACAGAAAGAATTATGGTAACTTTTGTGCATAAAAGAAATGTTCTGGGGTCATTATTAGAGTGTATTTACAAAGGGCTCTTCCCTGGGCTCTATCTAGCTCTGAGGGATGGATAATATAATAGCAATACACAGAAATGGTCTCATTCAACTTACACAGTTAATCCTTGAACACCAGTTTGAGTTAAACGTGTCCACTTATACATTTTCTTTTTCAATAACTATACAGTCAGCTCTCCATATTTGCAAGTTTCACATCTGCAGATTTAACCAACCATAGATAGAAAACAGAATTTTTCATGTGCAATTGGGTATCCATGGATGCAGAGGGCAGACCATATGCATTGTTCTATAGCTTTTTATGTAAGGGACTTGAGCATTGGGGGATTTGGGTGTCCAGGAGGATTCAAGAGCCAATCCCCTGCAAATACCAAGGGACTGTAGTCAAACTAAGTATTTGGAGAGTCAAAGGTTATATACATTTTTTTAAAGATTTATTTTATTGTTTTTGACAGAGAGACAGAGAGAGACAGAGAGAAGGGGGAGGGCCCAGAGCAGTCTCCATAGTTGCACATCATCAATTTTTGACATGGTTCATGCCACACAGGTGGGCAGGAGCTGCACAGGTTGGGAGCTGGGCTGGGGGCCTCCCGCATGGGAGGCACGTCCCCTTGAGCCAGGGGCCAAATGGGGTGGGGGTGGGGGGCGAGAACTGAGCTGCGTGCCTCCCACATGAGAAGTATATCCCAGCTCAGCATATGGGTCTGCACTAGCTGGGGCCAGGATTCGATCCTTGGTCTCTAGGACTGCAAAGTGAGCACTTAACTGGCTTTCCCATCTGGGATTCCCCATCCTGGCTTCTCCTATATACAGATTTTGACTGGAGCTGGTGTCCCTAAGTTCCCCCCTCTTCCAGTGTTTAAGGATCAACTTAATTTTTTTTTAAATTTTTTAAATTTTTTATTTTTTGACAGACAGAGAGAGAAAGAGACAGAGAGAGAACTAAACTGGGGGAATCCCCCAGTTCATCATGTGGGTCCGCCTGGGCCGGAGCCGGGATTCGATCCTCGGTCCTCAGGGCTTCAAAGCGAGTGCTTAACCTGCTGAGCCATCCCGGCTTTCCCCCAACTTAATTTAATTTAAAGAATAAAGCAGTCACATGAGTGAGAATTCTTAAGCTGCAACCAAAATATGTATTAATTACAGCTGTTAGGTATTACTAGAAATACACCATGAAGTATGAAAGCAAAATTTTAGTAATTTGTCCCATGTATTAATGCTGCTAAAATTAAATTCTCTATCAGTCCCATACCAAATTATTCTTCCAGTCACTCAGAGACCGCTTTTTCCCTTTGAAATATTTTTTCTGCCCCTCAGTCATGCGTAACAGCAAATTATTTTGCATCTCATTCAAGCTCAAAAAAATCTCAGCTTTAAGTACCCACTAAAATGGTGCCAAGAAAGAACTCAAAATAGAAACCTTAGGACAGACAGAGATTATTTAGTTCAGTAAGTTTCAATGTGGTATTAGAGGTTAAAATTAACTTGAGAAGAATTACATCTGTCAAAACGGACTTCTTGTTAACTAAGCCCAAATTCATAACCAGAGTCTAGAGGCTCTTGCTAACAGAGGCCTCTCACACGCTTTGCATTTTGGGAAAAGCCCAGAGACTGAGATCTCAACCTCCTCTACAAAGCCCCGGACTGTTTACATGGCCTGAGTTAACCACTACATGGAAGTTTTTGTATTTTGACCAATAGACTGATATTTGCCCCATCCAATCAGAACTGTACAAATTGTATCCTCATTTACATCTATATGGATCAATCAGAACTACATTATTTGGAAGATTCATTTGCATAAAACTGACCAAAATGAGAACTACAGACAAAAAGTGTCTTTATAAAAGAAAATCATTAAGTCCTAAAAGTAAAATCCAATAGGCTCAAGCAGTTCTTAGCCCTTTGGGGCTTCTCTTATACATCTGACACTACCAACAACTCCCTGATTCTCAAAATTCTTTTCTCCCTGAGCCCAGTGACTCTCCAAATCTCTGTTCCTTCCTATTTTTTTGACACCTATCAGGTCTCCCTTTTTGGCATGTCTTTCTCTTTTTATCCCTTAAATGTAGATTTTCCCTAAGGACCATCGTTAATCCCTTCCCTTCTTTCTATACATGATTTTCCAGGTCAGTTCATTGGCTCAGAGACTGCCTAGCAAATTTGTTTCTCTTACTTTTCTCTTGAATGAAAGCCCTCTTGATCTCTACACACGAAATTAGTGGAGGGTGGGGAAGTAGAGGAATCTGGAAAAGGGAGAGGGGCCAGCAAGAGTGTCCTTGGGAGCACGGAGAAAGATGTCAGAGCAAAGATTCTTCATTTGTTTCAGAAGATTATAATCTAGGTCACTACCTCATTGGTGTTTCCTGGGCTGCAGCTCTTTTTACTCGAAGAAGTGCTTTTATTCCATACTATAGTCTAAAATTAATTTTGGTTTATAACCTAAATTGATTATCCAGGTGGTTGCTCAAAATTCTTGAAAGTTGAAACTTTCAAGAAATGAGTAAAAAGGAAGAAGTAAACAATATCTTCAGGCAGAATGTATTCTGGATCAATGCCTGCTGAAGACCTCCAAATAGGCGTGTTAAGAGTGAGAGTAGACAATGTTGCTAGGTATTACTGACTCAAATTCATTAAAAAAAGAAATTAATTGTTTTTGTCTGCATCTATGAAATAAATAATTATTGAGCTATTGCTATTTACATGGCATTGTGTTTAAGTGTAGTTGGGAAGCAAGATAATGAGATCCAAGCTCATATTTCATGAGATCAGAAGTGAAGTTTGAGAATGGAGGAGGTAGTCCTGGCAAACTCATGTTTATACACAGTAAGTTACATGTAATAGCTTGTAGTCATAAATATAGAATGCTGCCTGTCTTCTACTAAAAGCTACTACAATGATGTAACATAAATAAAGGTTTTGAATTAAATTTTTCAATAATAATTTGTATTATTAAAATGATCCACTTTTTGAAGAGGTAAGGGAGCCAATCTTGCCACTCCAAAATATCTCCCTTTGGCATAAGATTATTTTAAGCTGGTTAATTTTTAAGGAACAGCACACAGAGGAAAAACTCTGAAAAGCAAGTAGAAGTTACCCTTTGAAAAGGGTATTGACATGCGTAAGGGGAATCTTCCTTTTTTAAGGGGTCTCCCTAGCTGCACCAGGAAGAGGAGGTCTCCAAGTTTCTAGAAACTGTTTTCAATGGAGAAAACATGAGCTGAAATCTGGGCAACAATCTCACTCTTGTTTACTGTACTTTTCCTAGTAACCCCCCATAACTGACTCCCCACTTCCAACATCTTTTTTTATCTGTAGCTGAAGCTGGTATTTAAGGTGATGATAGCTTCTGGCCATTTTGGCCAGTTACTCCGTTTTTCTGGGTTTCTCCCATGTGTAAATAGAAAAAGGGACATTTTAATATATCTAACCAAAAGTAACCTCACAGCAGGGTGATCTGATCATAAATTCCTAACTGGGCACGTGTTGGTGGGTTTTCTCACCCCAGGACTAAAATGGATTTATTTTCACCTTAAGAGAGCTTTGTCCATCGTTTTTGTGCATCTAGGCATCATTTCTCAAGAGGTGGTATTTGTACCCCCAGGGATGCATGCTGGTCTGTTCAAGGGTACACACACACACACACAATCAGTAACCATATTTAACTGTGTTATGAGTATTGTAAAATATAATTTATGGTTTGTACTTTTAGTGTAGTAATTTTTCTTTCCTAACTTATTACCTTATTTCTAATATTTTACATTAAGAAAGGCACTGAACATAAGTGTCAGTATTTAAAAACAGCTGTTTTAAAAGCAAGGCGTACAGTTTATAGAAATGGGGTTAAAAGGGTTACACAAGTGGAAAAACACTGGAAACCACTGTTCTAGGTTACACACCTTTGCAATGCCTCTTTTTTTTCAGACCCCTCAGAGGTGTAACCACTTTCAGAAAAGCATAAAATCTCGTTAATTATTCTATAATCTAATTATAGAGATTTTCCTGGCTTGCTTTCTCCCAACTTCATGGAATTAACCTTAACTTCCCTCCTTAATTCCAAATTTATAGAAGAAACTGCATAACTGTCATTCTCTGGGACATTTGAGATCTTGCTTCCTTTATCTCATCAGTTTGGCTGAAATGAACTCAAATTTCTTAAAAATTCTCTACAGGTTTGGACATTCTTACTTTGACACGTGTATGCGGGAGGTTATTTGTTTTTTCCTGCTAAAAGATCTCATGTCAATTTGATATTAGATCAGCCAGAAGAACTTAGAAGG
The DNA here is from genome assembly GCA_004027555.1 of Craseonycteris thonglongyai. Classification (NCBI taxonomy): domain Eukaryota; kingdom Metazoa; phylum Chordata; class Mammalia; order Chiroptera; family Craseonycteridae; genus Craseonycteris; species Craseonycteris thonglongyai. Next base: position 6,449 of record PVKE010004962.1, on the reverse strand, counting down.
GTAAAGAAACATTCTTTTTTCTCCTGGATAAAGATAAGAAAGTTGTCATGCATGCTAAATGACATACCTGAGTTATAAAATCAATTGAGGGTAAATTAGTCTTTTAAGATGAGAAGTGTAGGCTTCCAGATAGAGTATCAAATGTGTTTGAAAAATGAGGAATGTAGACTCATTTCTGGGATCAAAAAGCAAGACATAGTGAGTTAATTTTTTCCTTCCACCTCTAAATAATATTTAAATTGAGTATGCAAAGTTGGTGCATCATGCTCTCATCCAACCTATAGCTGAGAGGGGAGTGTTCACAAGGGTAAACTCAAATGGGGAAGACTGAGAAGAGAAGGGTAAGTGGGGAGGAGGAGTTGAGGTGCAGGGTTGGGTGCTGTTGCCATGGTGTGAACTGAGGTTCTGGGCCTCCAATCAGGCATCAAAATCAGGCCCAGTGGATGGGCAGTGTGCCAATAGGTTTAATAAGATTTCAAATCCACAAATCCACTTGTTTATGACTTAAATGAAACTATTTTAGCTCACTTGTTATGACAAAGGAAAAAAAAGTTGCTATGATATAAGTAAGCCATGTTGGGATGTCTTCATTCTACAGTTGTTGTCATATAAGTGGCGAGGGGTCGCTCTGGGGGCTCATGGGTAAGGACTTGTGGAGAAGCAGCTATGGCGAGGGGACATTTGGACTAAGAATACTGAGAGTTCGTGAGGACTATTTGAGAGTGTGGTTTGGGCCAGGTGACCCCTCATCAACACCCAAACTCTCCAAAAACCCTTGGGGGCATTCACTGCTATCTTGGGGATGCATTTCTTGCAGAGAGTGGTGATAAACCTTGGAAGAAGATGGATGAAAGAGATGGGCCTGCCTAATAACACTGGTGTCTTCGTTCCCTAGCAACGTGCTCTAGCAACAGGGGACTTTTACATTTGTGCTGGCAGCTGGAAATCAGCTGTAGGTTGGTCTCTGACTCTCCCAAGTGCCTACTTGGATAAACATGCACACCTGGTATTAAATTTGGACTTTATTCCTACACCTCCCTTTGCCTACGGTAATGTGGTTAATCTATCATTTGTTTGGAGAGCTTGTATGTTATTTCTTTATTTGGCTTATTAAAAAATATTATCCCATACGCTATTGGCTTGTGAATTGATTATAATACCCACAGTAAACTTGTGCTAAATAAATTGCTGGCCAAGAGAACTCAGTCTTTGAGAATAACTTTTGCTGCCTCAAAACAAAACAAAACAAAACAAAACAAAACAAAACAAAACAAAACAAACAACAGCCAACTGGATTCAGTCAGTTTCTTGTCTGGGTGTGGGTAAAACTGTCTGTGGAAGAGGGAGGATTGGGAGGAAAGGTATGAATAAGTTGGAAAAGCTTAGAAGACAATATGACCTTGCATGGTGACCAAAGCGCTGGGCATTTTGTTACCTCCCTGGTCTTTTGCAAGAGGTCTCACCCCATCCTATTTAGCAAATAACCATCCTCTAACCTTCCCGCTTTGAATCCTCCCGGTGGGGTCAGTGGGGTTCAGGAGGCTGTTTCCTCATTGGAGGTGGACATTTTTGCAGCTGCTCTCCTGGGAAGATGTGGGGGAGGGGGTGCCAGGTGCTCACCCCCTCCCCCCGACCCTGTGCCTCTAGGTGCCCTGTGATGCTGGTGGTAGGAGACCAAGCACCCCATGAAGATGCCGTGGTTAGTAGGGAATTTGGGGGTGAGTGAGGGAGGGTTGGGGTCCTAAGACGGGGGTCAGAGGTAGATTCCTGGTAAGAAGGAAATGGGGAGGGGGCTGGTAGGAAACAGGAAAGGAACTGGGGCCTGGGGTCTGCGGTCATCTGGATGGGAGGGGCAGCAGGGAGTGCGATCTTACTCACTGGGCTTCCTACTGCAGGTGGAATGTAACTCCAAACTGGACTCCACCCAGACCTCTTTCCTCAAGGTCAGTCACCCCCCTCCTCACCTGGCCTGACTCCTGGTCCCTGTCCAGAGCCCTGTAGCCCGACTCCCAGACTCAGCTTCTAGGCCTTCAGGGCCCAGCCTGGGAGCCAGTGGAGTGGATGGAGTAAAACACAAAAGCACAAAACAACACAAAACCCCCACACCAGTAGAATGAGCCCCCTGCGGGCCTGGGCTGGGGAAGCTGGGAAGAGAGACCCTTTCTGCCTCCCGCCCGGCTCCCTTGACTCATGTTTTTCTGGGTGGCTCTCTCCTGAGCAGATGGCCGACTCCGGAGGTCAGCCCCAGCTGACTCAGGTGAGCCCCCCGCCGTCGGTGGGATGGGGTAGTGGTGGCACCGGGCTGTACACCCCATCCCCACCCTGCCAGGGCCTGGGGCTCCGGCTCAGCTCCTAAGCTCCCCTCACTGTGTCCCTCTCCTCATCCTCCACAGCCAGGCAAGCTGACAGAGGCCATCAAGTACTTCCTGCAAGGCATGGGCTACAGTGAGTGCGGGGTCCGAGGTGACCACGGGGGATGCACAGGAGGAGGGAGGGCCGCTGAGGGGAGGAGGCGCTTCAGGCTACTTCTGGGACTTCCCACCAGCTGCCAGATTGAGCTCAGGGGCCCGGCCCGTTTGCTGCCCCCTGTGAGTGGCCAGCGTCTCTCCCCCACCTCCCACTGAGTGCCGCGTGTCCTCTGTCCCCACAGTGGCCTCCTCGTGTATGACTCGCCTGTCCCGGTCTCGCACAGCCTCCCTGACCAGCGCCGAGTCCATTGACGGCAGCCGGTCCCGCTCTCGCACCCTGTCCCAGAGCAGCGAGTCTGGGACCCTCCCCTCAGGGCCCCCGGGGCACACCATGGAGGTGTCCTGTTGAAGGCCCGCTGCCCTGGTGTGGGACCCGGCCCGCACCTCCCCCAGCACTAACCTGGGAGGTGCCGAGGGCGCTGGGCCAGAGTGAGCAAGGGAAGATGGGCAGATCCTGTGGGGAGACGACCTTGACCTTTGATTGTGTCCCTAACCTTGACCTCTAACCTGTGATTCCCCGCAGCTTCTGAGAGCGATCCTACTATCTGGTAGGGACCCAGACCCCTAATGATCCCTCTCCTCCAGGCGGAGAGGGCCCGTGTCCCGCTCCCTAGTCTGTGTGTCTGTAGATGAGGGATAAGAGGTTGTGCTTGTCCACGGCGCCTCCCCCAGACTCTCCCTGCTTCTCACTGCAAGGGGAGGGCTGGTCTCCATTCGCCGAAGCGGACATGGCTTCTCCTTAACCCTGCCGATCTCTGAAGGGTATGGGCCTAACTGAGCGTCTCCGGGCTTTGCTGGTGGCGAGGGGTCCTCAGGATGTGATAGACACATCCAGCGGGTCAGTGGAGGTTGGACGGGGGGTGGTGGGCCCTGAACAAGTTTGAGGGAAGGACTGGAGCGGGGGCAATAGGAAGGGGCCTGGGGCCGTCGCTGCACTAACTTTGATAGCTGTCTAGACAGTGTGTGTCTCGAGTGGGAGTGGGGTGGGAGCCAAGCTGGGGCAGGGCTGCTTGGGGCTTGGCACAGGGGTGGGAAGGCCGCCGTGGGGCTCTGACCACCATGTATTGTGTGTGGAAGGTGATCTTCTGTCTCCCACAACTTCTGCTGTAACAATAAACTGTAGCCGCATCTGAGCAGCCCTGGTCTGTGTCTGAGTATGTCTGCATCATGCCCCTTTCTGACCCTCTCCTGGCCCAAGTCTCACGGTCTCTTCTCAAATGACATCTGCCATGGGAGGGGGCTCGTACCGCATAGACACTCCACAAAATGCGACTACGTAGTCACTGGGCCCTATTCCATGGAGTGACATTGTCCTTAATACCGATAGTACCTTTATGTTTTGGGAGAGGAGCTAGTTAGATCTTAGAAGATGTCCTTATCAGTTATTGAGAAATGCCACAGGATTTCAGAGATGTCACCAACATCACGATCTTAAAGAAGTATAGAAAGTTGACTGCAGTGCCAAGGACACCTTGTGACCCACCTTCCTGTAGGATCCTTCCTGGAGTCACCTAGATTCCATTTTAGGGGTTCATACAATCAGCAGACCAGGTCTCATGCAGTTACTAGGGGGGTTGGGTTGCTGAGAGTTGATTCAAATCTGAAGACACCTTCAGATGAGTCCCAGCAACAAGGAGGATTTCCTGTCAGGAATTCCTCCTCCCCCATGGATCCTAGAATTCTGAGTTAGACTAGGTGATTCTCTGAGAAGCTCTCAGATATGAATACTAATCATCAAGAGGACTTGAGATATTTTGTGGCTGTTGCAGGCTGACTCTTAGGCTCTTGGGTCACAAGTAAAAATAAGAAGGCACTTTATAGTGCTATTGGCCAGAGTACTGAGGATGGAATATTACAAGGTCATTTCCCAGATGATTTTATAGAAACCCCACAGGCAATCACAGTTTGCTCTGGAACTGAGCTGATGACGAATGCAGTGCGATGTCTGGTGCGGACACGCCGACTTGGAACTGGGGCCTGGAATATGTTTGTGGTTCTTGAGCATTTCATCACTCTCAGGACCGTGTTTATTTTAAACAGTAAATCAGGACCAGAAATGGTAAGTCTGTTGGGTGACCACACATAAGGTAGGCAGCAGGTGTTTAAATGCCACACTAAAAAAAAGAAACTGCATAATTGGAATTGTTGGCCCAACTAGCTCCTATGTAAACAAAACATGGAGTAAAGGCAAATACCAGCTGGGATCCGCCTTGACTGGCAATAGCTGTGTGTTACGGAAGGGAAGGCAGGTCTCAGCACATTCACCTGCACAGGTAACTGCGAGCAGGGTAATCAGAAGAGGGCGAGAACCTCATTGCTGTGGACACACGTGGGGGTGTGTGCACCTGTCATGGAGGTGGTGTGTGAAATGGGTGGTGAGCAGGTGTGTCTCTCCTACAGATGTCCCTGCAGAAGACACCCTAGAGTTAGGTAGGAGACGCTCTCTGCTGGGAACAAGGGAGGGGTTTGCTGTCCTAGACTGACCTGTCTCCTTTGTTGGTCCTAGACATTGCAGGACAGCCCATGGGGACACAGTGCCCCCCTGTGGTTGCCATGGTTCTTTCAGACTTTCCCCTGTTCTCAGGTCCCTTCCTAGGTCTTCCATGTTCTTTGTGACTCTACACAATAGCTACATAAGGAAGGCATGATGCCAGGGACTGTGGCTCCTGCCCATCCTCAAGATCAGAGCTCAGAGGCTCAGAGGAGAGGAGGGTGACTTCACAGAAGCTGGGCCACAATCTCCCTGCTTGTCTCTGCTTCAGGCTTGGACTCCTGTTTCTGTCTTCCCCTCATTCTCAAGGAATGTGTTCTCCTGACTTTAGAGACAGAAGCCCAAGAGAGCCAAGAGTTAAGAGAGCTATTCCCCTTCAATAGAAAGGAGGATAACAATGAAGAACATAATGACGTGAGCTTTGTGGTATGAGCTTGGAAACCGGAAGTCATGAAGAGATTTTAAAGGTAACTTCTCTGAAGGTGCACAAACAGTGAAACTGGCAGGAGGGACGCATGTTAAGCATGAGCACTGCAGCCCCACAGGCTGGCTGGAGCCCTCTGCCAAAGGCCGCAGCTCTGAGTGCGTGGCCCTCTGGAGTTCCTGGGAACAGCTCCTTCCCTTCAGCCCTGGTGACAGCATGGCTGTTTCGCAGGCCCAGGGCGTTGCACATTGTTGGCTGCTCTGTCCTAGCCCTCCCCACTCCCTCTGTACCTTCCCTTCATTAAACTTGTGCAATGATTCAACATGCTCGCTGCCTTCTCCTGAGACCCTACCATATAAGGTGGGACGTACAGGTCAGGTGAAGGTGGTGAAGGTGCAGGCAAGAAGAGAATCCCTACACTGAGCTTTTCTTAGAATCAGAGCATCGGGGTTTGAAGCCCAGCTGGTTGTGGGCTCCAGTGCTTTCTTTCCTGAGTGCACGTCCCGGGACAGACAGTGGGGAGCTCTACCGGCGGAGTAGAGAAGGGGAGAGAATGCACAGTGCCTGGCCCAGCGCGGCGCTCAGTGTGGAAACTTATCGTGACAACATAGGGGGCCCTGTTCGGAGTGTGCGTGCATTTCACACTGAAGGGAAACGGAACATATTTCATAGGTCAGACCTTTTTACTCAGTTTGGCCTTTAGCTGGGCTTCTCACTGACCCGTGGGCTTGTGAGGAGGTTCGTATATATTAATTTGTAGGGAGGGGGATGGACAGAGACAGAAATGAAATGAGACGAGAATGGCGCTCAGGAGACCTTGCCCATGTTAAGGCCCCTTGGGCTTCTGCATGGAAGCATGTAAGGGGCACAGTGGTGAGGGACTGAGCTCACCGGGCACGCCTGCCCTGTCCCTGTTTCTCCACCAAGTCTGAGCTATTCCTCCCTCTCACGGGTTAGGGCCTGGGCCACAGCCGTCCTGCTCCTCAATTCCAGATCACCCAGTTTCTGTATTTGTGCAGATTTTAAGAGAAACGGCCCCTTGTAGGAGTAACTCAACCGAAATACA
>PVKE010004961.1:0-61595 GCA_004027555.1 Craseonycteris thonglongyai | reverse complement strand
TACACTGTGAGTACTTTCAGTGACTTTTTTTGATTTTTGTTGTGCTCTTTCTACATTACTATACTGTACTAATGTGTATTGTAATTTGTTTCATATTTTTTGTGCTTCAAAAACCGAAAAAAAAGGTCAGAACGGATTAACCGGATTTACATTGAACCCTATGGGAAACTGTGCCTCAGTTCACGACCAATTCGGTTCGCGACCAGAGTCAGTTCACGAATTAAGTTCGTGAACTGAGGTACCACTGTAAATCTTAAAAAAAGAAATTCTTGCTTTAAAGTTAACATCGGATTTTGCTCAACATGATTCCCTAGATCTTGTGATATGGATGGATCCTCCTGCAACTTCGGGGCAACTGATACCTTCCCACTTACACAGCAACAGCCCTAAAAGGCCTTTCTGCAGAGAAGGGTCTCTGGCTGTTGGCCGATGTCCTGAGCTAGGTGGAGTGGCTTGCGCTGCTCACCAGCCAAAGTTGGTCACTCAAGTCATCCTTCTCTGGTTCGCCATCCCCTAGGCACTGGGGATGGACAAGCCCAAACCCCAGCCCCAAACTCAAACCAGGGTAATGTTAGCTGAAAACTGGAGGGACGTGAACAATTCCCGTCTTTGGCCGCACGTGGGCGTTCAGGCTCTGGCCCGCCTCACCTTGGCACCTCTGAGGGCTCTCGGAGCCTCACCGGCCCCCTGCAGATGCGCCCCCGCTCCCCTACTAGCGTCCCAGGCTCTCAACGATCAGTACTGCGCGAGGCCTGCCTGCTCCTAAGATGGCGACGTCGGCGTCAAGGAGGCGGTAACCCACGTGGGCACCAGTAACCAATGGGCTTCCAGCCTGCGCCGCTGGTCCGGAGCGGGAGGCGGAAGTGCCACGGACCGCCGCCTCCGTCCGGGCTGCGGCCCCTACCGATTACATAACTCGTTGCGGGCTCCTCTCGGCCCTCTTCCGGCTCCCTGCGACCCCAGGATGCGCTGAGCTCCACTACGCCATTCGCTGCCGCCGGCTCCCACCCGAGGTGTGGTACGCCAGGATCGGGCTTGTGGTGGGAGCACCGAACAAGGCTCAGGGCGGGGGTTCTAAGCGGGAAGGAGGAGCAAGCAGTTCGAGCTGAGGCGGGTGGGGGCGCATTTGGGGGCCGGTGGGTGGACACCGGGAGCCCCCGGCGGCCTTGAAGAGGCGAAAGGCAGCCGGGCCGGTGGAGGGAAGCCGGGGCTTGGGCCACGCCAGCCGTGTCCAGACCTTTCTGCCAGGTTTCACGGTGGCCACAGAGCTTGCTCCGGGCAGGGTTGAGGACAGGGGCAGCGGGTTGAGGAGAGTCAGCGCCCAAGTCCCCAGGGTTGCGAAAGGACGATGTTCCCAGCGTTAGGTGGGTTCCGGTCCTTATGCCTGGGTCGTTCCGGTGCCGGACCCAGGACGTGTTGGTAGGGAAATTTGGAACCAGAGTGCAGTCAGTCCTCGCTACCCGCCGGGTCTCACCCGAGATAAAGGGCCAGAAATTTTCACAGTGGAGCGATGTGCCGCTGCTTTGCCTGGCCCCTACCTCTGCTTTGGTACTTGTTGCGCGGATTTTGGTTATTTTGCTGACTTGTTTGTCCGCCTGTGAACTCATGAAAGCCTGGACCTCTTGTTTGTTTCCGCGTCTTACTCCCTCAGCTGTACCTTATCGTAATAAGACGTACGCTTCTGGTAGTTTACAGACGGGCCATGGAGACCCTCTACACCAAGCTTGTCCAACCCGGGCCGCAAGCAGCCCAGGACGGCTTTGAATGCGGCCCAACACAAATTCATAAACTTTCTTAAAACATCGTGAGAATTTTTTTGTGATTTCTTTCCTCCCTCATCAGCTGTTGGTAGTGTTAGTATGTTTTATGTGTGGTTCAAGACAATTCTCCCAGTGTGGCCCTCCCGGGAAGCCAAAAGATTGGACACCTGCTCTACACCAACTTTGACCTCCGCAGAATTGGCACTGACCAAGGAATAGAGGGAATCTGTAGTTTCTGTGGTTTGTCCTCTGGGAAAATTTGGGGGTGGGAGTGGTGCGTGGGCCTTCTCTGGACCACTAACAACAAATATCTGTATGCCCAATGGGTGATGGATCCCAGAACCTGATATGGGCAAGGGATTACTCTGAAGTAAACATGGACATTGACTGCTTCATTGATTTGCTTTCACTCTGCCAGGTCCTTGAACCTTATGATTTTGTTACTCATTTGTCTTGAAGGAAAGGATAACAACCCCACTTGATTTACTCATTTGTCTTGAAAGAAAGGATAACAACCCCACTTGATAGTTTGTTTGGTTTTTTTTTAAGATTTATTTTTATTGTTTTTGACAGAGAGAGAGACAGAGAGAAGGGGGAGGGCCCAGAATAGTCTCCATAGTTGTACATCACCAGCTCTTCCACATAGTTTCATCCCACAGGTGGGCACGGGGCTGCACAGGGCAGGAACTGGGCCTGGGTCTCACCCCGGTGAGAACTGAACTGGGGGCACTCCCCAGTTCAGCATGTGGGTCTACACTGGCTGGGGCTGGGATTCGATCCTCTGTCCCTGGGGCTGCAAAGTGAGCACTTAATCCACTGAGCCATCCCAGCTTCCCCCCTACTTGATAGTTTGCTTTGTTACCTGAAGTGGTTGTTAATTGGAGTGTCAGAATTTGAGAGAACATTGCTGGTTACAGATGTCTTTCCAGAAAACTAAAGGCAGAAAACATAGTTAATGCTTAACTGACTGAACCAGGAAAGTTATTCCAGGTCATCTAGACAAACATCTCAATCCCCGTTGTAATTAGAACTTTGTAATGTGGAGGTAAGTGGTAGAAGTTCTTTGAGGAGGTAAGCAGGAGAGTCTTGAACATCATTGAATTAAAAGGGGCTGAAAGCAAAAACATTCATATCCCCTCCCATGAAAATCTCTGAATTGTTTTAAGCTCAGTTTAGAGAAGATGGGGTTAAAGATTAGAAGAAACTCAAGAGTAGCTGAGATGTGAGTCCCAGTTATCTTTTCTTTTGAAAGATTTATTTTTGTTTTCAATAGAGAGAGAGAGAGATACAGAAACAGACAGAAGGGATAGGGCCCAGAGCAGTCTCCATAGTTGCACATCATTGATTTTTCCACATAATTTCATTCTACAGGTGAGTGTGGGGCTGTGCAGGGCAGAAACTGAGCTGGGGTCTCACTCTGGTGAGAACCGAACTGGGGGCACTCCCCAGTTCAGCATATGGGTCCACATGGGCCGGGGCTGGGATTCGATCCTCGGTCCCTGAGGCTGCAAAGCGAGCACCTAACCCACTGAGCCATCCTGCCTCCCTTCCCCCCCCCCCCCAATCATCTTTTTAAAGGGACAAATCAGTCATGGCATTGCACATAGATCTTTATCTCCCCTATTCCAGGATTTTGTACCTGTCAGAATTAATGTGCAAATCAGCCCTTTGAGAGAGTAGTATTCATGAGGTCCTCCATTGGGCCGTTGTTTGCTAGAGTTCCATCTCATTGCACTTACAGACATGCTAGGTTTCTATGTAAACAGTTAAAACCTATAAGAAACAAAGTCAGGGCATGATGGGTGTTAATAGGCAAAAGGTCTGAGTGTATCCTATCTTCAGTCTCTCCCAGTTGTAACTTGCAGTGACTTTGTCACCATGTTTATTTTAACCACACCTACTCACAGATTTGGAATATGACTTGTTAAGTTGCTAAGCAATAGCATACCTCTGCCCTAGAGGAAAGAAAATTCCTGGATGGTAGGAGATTTGAGAAGTAAAAAAATACTTGTCTGAACTACAGGGGTGATTCTGTTGCTGTTGACTGGTTGTTTTGCCCCAGTCTCAGCGCCTCAGTCTACCTGTTAGCAGGAGTTTGACTTCTTGTAGACTGAAGTAGATTTAGACCAGGTGGACACAGCATCCTTACATTGCATCAGCCACAGGGAACACAATATAGAGAAGACTCCTCCGAGCTTTGAGTTCAGGGAAATGCATGTCTTCTGTCTGCTAAAATAGCCCAGAGGTCTCACTTTGTTGATGGCAGTTCTACCCGAATAGAAAGCTGACTACATATTGGGCAGTGTCATCCCTTAATTGGTGGCTCCTCTATCTCTGCATCTTATCTCCATTATCTCCCCTTGACCTCTTTTTCTGGAAGGAGTTGCAAAGCCCTTATAATTTTTCCATCTCAAGCTTGAGTATAGACTCTGCATCGAAGTTTGTCTTGCTTGTGTCCATGTGCAGTGCATTCAAGTAAAATGCTGACCTGTAAAACAATGCTAGAGTTCCTGGGTCTCTTTTTGGCTGAGTTCAAATGCTGAATTTGATTCAGCAAATATTTGTAAGTGTCTTTGATAACTCCAGAATCAGGCCTCTTTCCCTAAATATTATTCTTTTTAGCATGACCTCTGATAGAAATGAGCTGGCTGGCCAGATTAAGGGTTATCTGAGGCCCAGATATCTACCATTGCTCATTAAAGAGACACCTATGTGTTTGAAAACCCAATATGCATATAGTAGGGTCCATATAATGCTACGAACCTTAAGGCTTTTGCTCAGTGCTTGTGAAGTCATAGGAAAGGGGTGATCTGAACAGGGAGGGAGTCAGAGCTTTATATAGGATGTGGTTAGGAGTTCATGTCAACAGTTGAGCCAGTTCTCAATGGAGCCTGAGTATCTCACTCTGGAGGCTGGTGGACATGTGGCAATCATCCTGAGGTGGCCACAGTTCTGAGCTGAGATGGTCAGGTAGAGGCGGTGTAACAGCAAGTGAGAGAGCCGGTCCCTACCCTCTCTTCTAAGCATCTCAGACTCCCCATCTCTTCACCTGAAACCCACTTCCTACTCAGGCAGGGCCCATATGACAGGAAGGGGCCAAATACTTCAAATAATAATGGCAAGAACCATCTATGAGTGTGACAACTTAGAGATTTTTAAACGTCTCTTCGTGTTAAAGTAGAATGATTATTCATTTTGTCCCAGAATAAACTCAACTTTTAAATCCCACACCCTTGGGATAGCATGCCATTTTGTGCATTGATCATTCCGAAATAAACATTCTAAACACAGATTCACAGTTGTAAAGAAGAAAAGAGAAGGTGGTTGTGGAAAGGGACACAACAAATGTTTGAGAAAGACTGTTTCATTTGCTTATACAAAAGACCAAAGAAAAGTATTTTATCTTTTAACAGATCACATTAGGAAAAGAAAGTCTTCCAGCTCCTATTTCTTATTGGGTATTTATTGTTATTAATCAATTTGTGTTCTTTTTTTTGTTTCCTGCATTCCTGACATAGAGTCTATTTGGGCAGCAAAGTATTGAAATTTGAGCCCGTCTTCAAAATAACTAAAAAAAAAAAAAGCAAGTTCATTTTATAAAATAGTCTGTAATTGTCCCTTAATTGTCTACTGAAAAGAATTCTTATCTGGACTACGTTAATGAAACAGTATCTCCATCATTTCTGTAGTTCATGGGAGTGATGCTGGGGTACCTTTTTCATACTTGTTTCTTTTTGGAATATGACTCCTTCTGACTCCATTTGTAAACAATTAAGAAGGTCTTGCTGGTCAGATATTTGCTACTCTTTATACTCTTAGTTTCATATTACTTTGCTTCCCCCCTGGCTTCCCATTTTTAACCTTTTCATTGAAATGCATTGCTTAAGGAATGGTCATGGCATGAACCACCACCCCAGAAGACCCCTTGGGTGCCTTACCTCTCTATTAAAAAAAATGATTTTCTTGTAGGAAACACAAGAAACTATTATACAGTCCTTTTATGGGGGTGGGGTAAGTAGGGGACTCTTAATTTTTGCTTTATAACATGTGAATATAAAGGGGAATGTTCTTTTTTTCTTTTTTTCTTTTTTTTTTTTTAAGATTTAATGTTTGATAGAAGGTGAGAGAGAGAGAAAGAAAGAAAAAGGGAAGGGCTCAGAGCAGTCTCTCCATAGTTGTACATCATTGCTTGTGACATAGTTTCATTCCACACAGGTAGATGTGGGGCTGCAGGTGGAACCAAACTGGGGTCCTCCCGCATGGGAGGTGAGAACCTTCACCATGGTTACCAGTTGCACTGCAGTTTAGCGTGTAGGTTTGCACAGACAGGGGCCAGAATTCAGTCCCTGTACCTCATGGTTGCAAGGCAAGTGCTCAACCTGCTGAGCTATCCCGGCATCCTGGAATGTTCTTTTTAAACCTTTGTAAGTGGTTATCTTAAAACATACATATTTTAAAAAATCGAGTTTTATATAGCCACTAAAATAGCTTTTTTCTTTTAAAGATTTTATTGTTTGAGAGAAGGAAGAGAGAAGTAGGGAGGGCCCAGAGTGGTCTCCATAGTTGTGCATCATTCATTGTGACATGGTTTAACATAGTTTTATTCCACACAGGTGGATGTGGGGCCTTGTGGGGCAGGAACCGCACTGGGGGCCTCCTGTGTGGTGCGCGATAACCTTCGTCGCCATCCTGGAGGTTAACAGTTGTACCACTGTTCAGCATATGGGTTTTCACAGGCTGAGGCTAGGATTCGATCCCCGAACCTCACAGTTGCAAAGCAAGCACTCAACCTGCTGAGCTAACCCAGGCATCCCTAAAATTGCTTTTTAATGTTACACTGGAACCCTTTAAAATATTTTTACAAGTCTGTTCAGCATCCTTATTCACAACCATCTCCTCTTTGCTTCATTACAACTTGAATCTGTTTATTTCTGGCATCAGTGCATAAAATGCTGTCAATTCCAAGGGTATAGGGTTTAACAGTTGGCACTAAGTCTATTTTGGAGCAAAATGGGTAATCATTCTACTTAAAATTTGAAGAAACGCTGTAAAATTTCCAAGTTGTTACTAATTAAAAACAGCCCATGAAATTATTTTATTATAAAAATGTGTCCATAATTTTTTACATAATACCTGGGAGTACTTTTTTCAGATAATAAAAACAACCTAAACTCATTGTTTAAAAACAAAACAAAAACTCAGTACAGAACTGAGTGGTGTAGAATACAGACATTTGTCATAACTCCAGAGGCAAATTCTGTCAGGTTGAATTGCTTTTCAAATGTCAATTTGGTAATGAAAGTTAACTTTGTAATCAAGTGTTAATTTATACCAAATTTGACCTACTTTTATATTTCCCGTTTATTTGACTCTGAAGGATCTTCAGTGCTAATCCAGAGAAGCAGAGATTAAAAATCATAAAGCAACAAAGCCCAGCAGTGTGCGAAGGAAGGCTGGGAGACCTGGTTTCCTGAAGGGGCAGCAGCTAGGGGGCGGGCAGGGTTTCTGAAACCTGATTCCCCTGTTGCTGTACTTTTTCCTTTCAAACTGAATAGCTGGTGTTCATTTCACCACTCCTCCCCCCAAGCAGTGTGAAGGTTGCTTGTAGGCATTGAAGTTCTCTGTGGAAGAACCCACTTGATCTTGGTTTTGAACCCTAGGTATGGTCCAGCCTTGGCTGTTAGTCAAGAACACTTGTTAAAAACATACGTCGTACATCTTGGGGAAGCCGGGATGGCTCAGTGGGTTAAGTGCTCACTTTGCAGCGCCAAGCGCCAAGGACCAGGGATCAAATCCCGGACCCGGCCCGTGCAGAACCATATGCTGAACTGGGAGCTCCCCCAGTTCAGTTCTCTCTCTGTCTCTGTATCTCTCTCTCTCTCTCTCTCTCTCTCTCTCTGTCATAATAAATAAATAAATAAAAATATATTTAAAAAAATAAAAAAAACATACATCTTACTATCCTTTGATATCTAGCCCCCTAAAATCTAGTCTTTACTGGTGGTTTTGTTGGTGGTGTTGGATTTGTTTTGTTTTTGAACTTAACTAGTTGACGCACTCCACCTGAACTGAGAATTATATTGGGCACACCTTGTCAAACATCTACCAAGATCCCAGATTAAATAGCCACTGGGCAAAGGCACTTGACCAGGCTGTCCATACAGCCCATCCAGCTCACACTCCACTTGTCTCTTTTGAGCTCTAGCTGCGTCTTGCTGTGTGAGCTGGTAGCCCAGGATCATCTGCACCCTCATTTTAAATAATATTCCAGGAGGATCAGACTTGTCTGAGATTTCAGGTGAGGGTGCCACAGGATCTGTCTGTCCTGGCTTCACATCTCTGGCCCTCCAATTCAATGACCTCTCATATTCCTGGGTCTTGTTCTGCATTCTTCCTCTTTGCCCTTGTTCTGTATTCTTCCTCTTTGCCCTTGTCTCTCTCCAAACCTGGCCTGTCATTCTCCAGTTCTGACACTCACCTAGTGGAGTCACAAAAGCCAAACAGTGCCTGGGCAGCCCTCCCACAATCCAGTCCTCCTTTGATGTAGAGACCTGCCTGCCAGGCCTGTGCTGCTCTAATGTAGGTCCTTGGAATAACCTGAGGATTCTCTTAGACTGCCATGCCCAAGGGTAGCCCAAATGCCTTTGAAAGGAGCTCAGGGGTTGCGGGTGACATACTTGCCAGTGACCCAAGACATTGCTCTCTGCGTTGGGTCATTTTACCGTGGACATGAAGTAAAAAAGCAAAATAGTAAAATAAAATTTCAAACAAAATAACATCTATTTCGTCTTGGGATGCAGTGGAAAGCTAAAGATCAAAGCTCCAAAATGCACGAATGCCCTGAACTAAGTGGAGGCCTTTGTCATGCTGAGATGATGCTTAAGTCTGGCAACCTCCCTTCCTGGGAAATAGCAAAAGCCATGCTCAATGGAGCAATGTCTGTGGGAGCCTTTGATGGAAGTCTACCATGAAGTGGAACTGAAGGCTTCTTTCCAAAGTTGACATTTTTAGTGAAGAAATAACACCATGTATAAAAAGTTGCCATCATCATTTTTTTTTTTTTAAGATTTATTGTTTTTTTGACAGAGACAGAGGGAAGAGGCGGGCAGGAGCAGTCTCCATAGTTGTACAGCATCGATTTTTGACATGGTTTCATTCCACACAGGTGGGCAGGGGCTGTGCAGGGCAGGAACTGGGCTGGGGGCCTCCTGCATGAGAGGCACGCCCCCTCAAGCCAGCGGCTAAACTGGGGGGCCTTCCACATACAGTTCAGGATATGGGTCCACATGGGCTGGGGCTTGGATTCGATTCTTGGTCCTCGGGGCTGCAAAGCAAGCACTTAACCCTTAACCCGCTGAGCCATCCTGCCACCATCAATTATAGAGACAAAAAGTAGAATGGTGGTTGCTGGAGGCGGGAGAAGGAGGAGTAGGGAGTTACTGTTTAGTGGGGACAGAGTTCCAGTTGGGAAAGATGAAAAGGTTCTGGAGATGGTCATTGGTGACCATCTTTGGTGATGGTTGCACAACAATGTGAATGTACTTAATGCCACTGACCTATGTACTTCAAAATAGTTAAAATGATCAATTTTATGTTACATATATTTTATCACAATTAAAAAAAAAGTTGCAACATTTTGACATTTTCCTTTCTCCTGGTAGGACCGCATGCGTCTTAGGTGCAGTTTGGGGAGGATGCAAGGGGATCCATTCCTTGCCTTTACCATGTAGCTGAGGAGGAGGACAGCATCCCTTTCACACAGTTATATTAACCCTTCCCTACCCAGTCCGGTGGACAGTACTTTTTGTGTTCACCATTGTGCTCTTGTTTGTCATGGAATTCCTTGCACAGAAGAAGTGATTTCTGTGAGTATTTAGGTAATGGTATATGAAAGCACAAACTCTGGACCCCCATATTTCCTCTCCTCCTCAATGTATAATTGGATTTCTGATTGCTCATTGCTGCAACTGTGGTACTTAGAGGAGGGCCTAGAATTTTTAATACAATTTTGGTAAATAAAAGACTAAATGGATTCTCAGTATGAAATTTAGGTATGGTAGAACCTATTTGGCCCAAAGGGAAGAATGGTCTGTACCTGGAACCATGCCAGAACCACCTGTTATATTTTAAAATTGGGGAAAGCCAGGATGGCTGATCAGGTTAAGGCTTGCTTTGCAGCCCCAGGGACCAAGGATTGAATCCCGGCCCCAGCCCATGCGGACCCATATGATGAGCTGGTGTGTGCTTCCCATGCAGAGGCCTCCAATTCGGTTCTCGCCCCCCAGTTCAGCCCCTGGCTTGAGGGGGCGTGCCTCCCATGCGGGAGGCCCCCAGCCCAGTTTCTACCCTGTGCTGCCCCGCCCATGTGTGTGGAACGAAACCACGTGGAAAACTGATGACATACAACTATTGAGACTGCTCTGGGCCCTCCCCTTTCTCTCTGCTCTCTGCCTTTGCCTCTGTCACAAACAATAAAAATAAATCTTAAAAAAAAAAATATATATATATATAAAATAAAATTGAGGTGTAATTAACATGCAGCCAAGTGTTCAGAACTTAAGTGAGCAGATCCATATGTTTGACGACCACCAAAGGAAACATAGAACATCATTACTGCCCCAGCGAGTTGCCTTGTACCCCTTCTTAGTGCTCCCCCAACCACTTTCTGATTTCTATCACTATCAGTTCCCTTAACCAGTTTCAGAATTTCATGCAAATGGAATTCTCCAGTATTATCAATTCGTGCCTGAAGAGATGTGATCTAATTGTATGTGACAAGTATACGGGCTCCCCTTGGGGCATGATGAGTCTGTTTGGAACTATAGTGTTGGGTGTTTGTTTCTCATCACCCGTTAAATTAATCACATTCCTCCCACTGTGAGGTTTTGGAAGGAGCCCAGGCTGCTGTGTAGACAACTCACCACCCCCACCAACAGCTGCTTGCTTGAACAGACAAGCCATGAAGAACACTCACTGTATTCCTCACTGTCCCTTTTTAGTCCTTGACCCATTTTACTGATGAGCAAGGCAGTGTCCTGTGTCCATCACTGATTTTTTTTTTCTTTACCTACCATTCTAAACACAGGAGCTTGGAGTTCATTGTTGGATTTTTCAAGACAATAAACCTGGCATCTGAAGAATTTCACATTCCTGGGAGCCTGGTGGTCTTAATTCTTGTGTTATGGACAAGGATACCCTAATATTCCCTTGTGTTTCACTTGAGAAGAAGTCTGGGGTACTTTTTCATAGGGTGAAGGGAAGTGAGGGCTTGAGAAAGGGATCATCAAAGGTGTGAGCTGTAGAGAATTGGGAGGTAGTTTCCATGGAAGAGATGCTGGATTTCAGAGAGGGGAAACTGTTGGTTTGTTGTTACCAGTGTGCTGGAGTAGAAGGTGAGGGGCAGGAATAATTTTTTTTATTTTATTTATTTATTTATTTATTTATTTATTTATTTTTGACAGGGAGAGAGAGAGATACAGAGACAGAGACAGAGAGAGAACTGAACTGGGGGAGCTCCCAGCCCAGCACATGGTCCCGCACGGGCCGGGGCCGGGACTCGATCCCCGGTCCCCGGCGCTGCAAAGTGAGCGCCTAACCCACTGAGCCATCCCGGCTTCCCCGGCAGGAATAATTTAAAGCAAGTAGGTAGCAGCAAATGTGGTGTTGTAGGTGGTTGAGTCAAAGGGAAAGAAGGTAGGAGGTTTATCCAAGAGAGGGTACTCATGGTGTGTTTAGAGCCCATTGGAGAGGAGTTTGTGCAAAAGAGAAGGTTGAGAATGTTGGAGAAGTGGGTGCTTGGACTAAGAAGCAAGGAAACGTGGAGCTGGGCCATGAACCTGTGTGGTGCTTTGAAAGTGACCATCTCATTTGTCTTCCTGGCAACAGATAAGAAAGCTAAAGCACTGAGTGAAATAGATTGCTCAGAGGGTATCAGAGCTGGCCTTTGACATTGGGTGAATGTGACTGCAGCATCCTTGAAAGGTTTGGGAGTATTTGGAGGGCACAGCATCCAGAGCACAGGTGGAGGTTGTTCTATTTTTGGCAAGGAGGAAGGACCCTTTGGAACCAATGGGAGTGAAAAAAGAGAAGGAAGGAAAGTTTCTAGGGGCAATGGAGGGTGTAGTGTCGTCTTGGCTGGCTTGAATACTGGAAGTCTGCTGAGGTAAAGGGTAGAGTCCAGAGCACTTCTTAACCCTTTTACTGCCAGCAGGCCGATATATCAGACGACTTTTTTTACTTGGTTATATGTGGCAAAAGTAAGGGCTTTTGACTCGGTTAAAGTCAACCCGCATAATTCTTCAGTGATTCTAAGCCCCAAATATATCTTTACCATTGGGAAAAAAACTAGGTGTATTAAATAAAATTAAGGACTAGAAATAATTCAAAATCTGGAATATGCAAAATTCCTGAAAATGGTCTTGGCAGTCTTTGCACACCCCAACGGAAATGGGCTGGCAGTAAAAGGGTTAAGCCACTAGGAGGGAAGGATAGTTTTTAAAGGGTAAGTGTGGCTTGTCTGGGACCAAGAAACAGCACCTTTGAAGGAGGGAGTGGCCCTATGGGACTCGGGCAGCAGGACAGTCTACAAGGGGGGGTGGTCTCCAGCAAATAGGGTTGTTTCTGGCTTTCTTACTTTGGATGAGAGTAGAGGACTACTTGGGTATCATAACCGTACCAGAAAACCCCTCCAGAAACTGAATTAATTCCATTTCAGGCCCCCCAGATTCTGAATCCCCAACACTTGGCAAGGAATGGAAAATGCTTCAGTGGACATTGGGTACATCATCTTGGCAGCCATTCCTCCACTGTCACTCTGTCCCTCTGGCCAAGTACACAGAGTCACTTGGGAAGTATTGGAAGTGAGGGAATGCCCAGATATCTAGATGCCTCCCCCTTCCAGCCACTAAAGAGTCCTCGGGAAAAACAGCCTTTGGTACAGGAACCAGAGAGGTCATTTTAGCACATAGGGAAGATGAAACTTGCAGACAGCCTTAGGAGAACAAGGTTTGGGGAAGGAGAAAGAAAGAACCGAGAGTTGAGCCGACAGGCTCTTATTTGGTCTTGGAGAATCCAATTTCTGCCCTCCTTGAATTGTTCTCACCCACCCCATAAAGGCCAAGGACAGGATGCAGACCCAAGAAACCCAGGGAAGAAGTTTCATTTCAAGCCTGACCTTTGCAACTTTATGTTTTAACTTAAAAACACAAGTAAACTTTGTGTTCTTCGTTAAGTACATTCTTGCTGTTGTAATATAGATGCCTCAGTGTCTTTGTAGGGAAATGTACCAAAAGATGGCCTGTGCATGTGCGGCTTTGGTGGCTGTCCCACCAGGGCTGAGAACAAAACATTGGGCCTGACTTGGTGCCTCTACTATGGTTTTGTGTGCTGGTACTTGTTCTCTAGTGAGTCTCAGAATCCTTGTTTCTTGAGCCATAAGGTTAACCCATAGCAATAGGAGATGAGTACTTAGTGGAAGTACTGGATGAACAAGTAGTATTACCACAGGTGCCAGATCTGGTTCCCTTAGCCTCTTCCCCAAGTGATAGATGAGCCACTGGCCTTATTGGCCTCTCACCTACATTGCCACCATCTCTAAATTCACCCTCTCTGACAACGTTACTTCCTTTCACCAGCACACGAGCACCAGATCCTCCTGTTCCTGTGCCTTCCTGCCCCCTTCTCCACCCCTTGTCAGTTGGACTGAGACAGATTAGGCACTGTAATATGCTGCTTTCTCCTATAGTTAAATGTGACATGTTTCTAATTCTAAAGGCATCTAAAGAACTGACCTTTGAAGAGATGGAAGTACTTTTAATAGGGATATGAAAATCCACAAATAACTGTTCCAGGTCTGGGGTTATTTTTTGTTTGATTGTATTTTGGTTTGGTTTTGTGTTTAGAACTGAGAACTCAAAACACAGCCCAGCAGCTGTGGCCTGCTTTTTCTCCACAGGCTTCTTACATTAACTTTTGTGATGGCCTGTGTCCCTGTTTTGTCTTCCCTGCCAGAAGAGAGACTTGTCTGGGCCAGCTCAGCTTTTAGAGCTTCTGTCAAGATTGTGCATCCAGAGACCAGCTCCGTTCCCTTCTATGTGACTAGTCTTCTGTAGCAGAGCACCTGCTGAGGACGCCTTTCTAAGGCACAGGTGGTACTTCAGCTTCTTCCTGACCCCTGACCTGTCAGGAGCCACCAGGCCTCAGACAGGAACACACCCATTTCTTGTCTTGAAGAGTTTCTGTTCCATTCCCCTCAGAGCCCTTTGGCATGCAGGCCGAGTGAGGGCATTTCATGCTCCTGGCAGGGTCACAGGGGGGCCCTACCTTGCAGATATCATGTGGGCAGTGGGCAGGTGCTGGCTGAAAACAGAGAAAGGGGAGAAAGCAGGTCCCTTCTCATTTCAACTCTTGAGTCATGCTGTGCAGAGGGACATGTCAAGGTGACACAGGTTCCATCCCTTGGAGTTTAGCATGTTCTAGAAAGATAGAACCTAAGGTAGCGCCAGAGCCATGGAGCTCCTGAAGTACCTCAGGCTTCTCCTGCCTCCCCACACACCCTATATATCTGCTTAAGTCCCCATCCCACATGGTCCACCTCTCAGCCTGTCTCATGCCACAAACGGGTAGGGAGTACAGCAGCAGATCTGTAATTACTAAGCCTGAGAGTCTCCTGCCCTGGTCCTGCCTGCCCATCAGTGCCTGATCCTGGGGATCTGCCAGCCCATTGATGTTCTTGCTGGGCACAGTAAGCCAGGGTTGTGTCCAAGGCTTCAGAGGCTGAGCAGCTGCCCCTCTGGCCCTATTGTCAAGCTTCAAGGTGGATTTTGGCCACTGGCAGGTGGCAGGTTGGGACAAGGCCTTCCTGGGACCCTCATGAGAATGCCTGAAGTCTTGTGAGCACCATCTGGGAGCAGGGGAGCAGGGACCTTGAAGAATTGCCAAAGATACTTGGGCTTGCTGAGCCATAAGGGGAGAACATCTGGTCCTTTGACCTTTGGGCATCAACTGGACTATTGTGATGCCCAGTCATAAAACTGGTTTATAGAGTAAATTTAGGCAAATAAAGACACTACCCTCAGCCCCCCCCTCCAAACCCCAATCTCTACCATTATAAAATTTAAACATATAGTGGGAAAATAGAATATATGAACAATAAGTTCCTATATTGTATCTTACCTGCTGCCGAAATTCAACAGTTAATGTTTTGTTATATTTGCTTTCTAAGTAGTTGAAAAAAATTTAAACCATTTAATGTTAGTTTTAGATCTTATGATGTTTCACTCCAAAATATTTCAGCATCCTAAGACTTTCCACATAACCACTATCCACTTTCACATCCAAGATAGTTAATAACAATTTCATAATATCTGCTATCCAGCCCATAATTAAATTTCTACAAAATGTAGTTTTGACTTTTTTTTTTCAGTAAAGGGTTACACATTACATTTGGTTGTAGATCTCATCTTTTTTAGTTTACTTTTGATTTTTTTTTTCAATGACATTGACTCTTTGTAGAGACCAGGCTAGTCATCCTGTATAATGTCATCACTCTGTGTCAGATATCATTGTGTTGTTGAACTTATGCCTCTGTGCCAGGTATTATCAGTAGTTGTGAAGTTAGGTCTGGAGGCACAGTTGGCTTCAGGCCCATCATTTTAGATGGGAATCTTAGGGCTTTGTGGACTTAATGTGCATAGCACTGGTCAGAGAAGCTGGGCTGCATCACTGGGAGAAGTATAACTGCAGGATCTTAAGATTAAAATGTTAGCCTTTTCCTTGATGATTGGTAAGCCCTGGGGGTGAAGGTGCTTTGCCTCCATGCCACATACCTGCTCCCCAACATCCTTCACTGGGTAGTAAGCCTTTGATGAATCTTGCTTGTCCAGGTTATTTCCATCAGTAGTTCCAAAGCTGTTACTTTCTAATTCTACCATTATTTCTACTTTTATTGGCTATTGTTCTCCTATAGAAAGAACTTTACCTCAGTCATTGAGGATAAACTGCACAGTTTTTCTTAAAAACATGGGGTAAATACATGATCCTTTGCCTTTCATTACCAGCTTTCAACATAAAGAAAAAGGCTCCTGTGTGCCCTTTGTCTGAGTCGAACATTTGGCCTTAGTTCCTGTCTATTTTAACTGGAACAAAGGCAGCTGCACTTTCAGCAACCTGAACTGAACATAATTTCCTGATTTAAAACAGTTGTCAGCAATTCCAGACCCCTGATTTAAATTTCTGGTATCTCATGGTCTTCTTCTGCTGGATGTCATAGAAGAGAAATGACCTACCCTGCAAACGCCACTTCTGGAAACCCAGCAGATCCTTGTCCTCTGCCCCTGCCGCTCTGAAGAGAACTGAGGCCTGGGGCTGCAGAACTGCATCTGCCATTGGCAGCCCCTGCCCTAAGTCAGTAGAAGTCAGGCTGGTCGGGCCATCCTGCTTTATACAGTGGAGGCACAGTGACATGAAGGAGATAGGAGACTGGCCAAGATGGAATGGCTCTGAGAGAGCAGCTCAGAGGGCCAAAGAGGAAGGAGAGAGAAAACTGACCAGAGGCAGGCTGCCCTCTGGGGCTTAGGAGCTTCCCCTATGAGCAGCAAGGGGTTCCTAGGTCCCCATCTTGCCAGCCCTTCAGTTACCTTGTCTGCAACATAAGGGCAAGTGTGACACCTGTTGCAAGGGATTATTATGGGGACAGAAATGCTCTATGTAGTTACTGAGAGGATGGCATTAGTCTTCCTGTCTTTCCTACCTCACAGGTGTAGAGGAGGAGGCAGTGAATGTGCCATCATGGGGTCAGTGGGATGGTGAAGGAGTTTGGCTACCCTCCTGATGCCACCTCCCTCCTGCAGGTGTGAATGACAGAGGTGGTACCATCCAGCGCCCTCAGCGAGGTCAGCCTGCGCCTCCTCTGCCACGATGACATAGACACTGTGAAGCATCTGTGTGGTGACTGGTTCCCCATCGAGTAAGTTAAGCGGCACTCGCTGTCCCCAGTTACAGATCGGAGAGGTGGGGGGTGGGGGGAGGCTGTGAGGGGAACACGTGCTGATCCACTGTGCTGAAGCTGGTAGGCTGTGCAAAAGTAAAGAAGGCCTGGAGGTGTCATGGTAGCCCAGAGTCACCTCACCTGTCACTGGACTCCAGGCCCTGCTCCCTTAATACCCACCAGACCCTTTCTACCAGTGTTCCTTGAAGAGTCCCCAAAAGGGCTTTGCTGAGAAACTAATTACAAAGATATTCAATGCAGTGCTATTTATAATTCAGAAAATTGAGAAGCAACTTAAGTATCTTGACAGGAATTAGTTATATACATTAAGGTATGTGTATACAAAAATGCATTATTATTTAGCCCAGGGGAGAAAATGTCTGTCTTTAAGATACATTTGTTGACAAGGAGAGTTTGTTTTTACAAGGTATTAAATGAAAAAAGCAGACTAGGAAATAGTATGTACCATAATTCCACTTTTATTTAAAAGCATGCACAAAATAAAAGCTTATAAAGATACACATTATCTAGCAAAGTACCGTATTTTCCGGCGTATAAAACGACCGTGCGTATAAGACGACCCCCTAATTTTACAGTTAAAACATCGGTTTAGGCCTATATTCGCTGTATAAGACTACAGCCTCAGAAGTGGGGGGTAGTCTTATACAGCGAATATAGGCCTAAACCTATGTTTTAACTGTAAAATTAGGGGGTCGTCTTATACACCCGGTCGTCTTATACGCCGGAAAATACGGTATTTTTGGTAGTTTGGGGTGGGTAGATTATTAGTATCTACAAGTTCATCTGGTTTTGCTTGTCTATATTTTCTACATTTTTTCTGTAATATGCACATAGAACTTTTATCATAAGAAGAAGTGCAAACTTTTAAAAATTAAAATAAGATCCTGCTAAACATAGTTTCATGAGTCTTAACCTCAGATTTCACCCACTGCAGGTGGGAAGGGAGAGAAAGAGTGCCCCTTACATCTCTGATGGGGCTGTGAATTGTCACAGCCTTCTGGGAATGTGGGCTAGCAATAATAGCTTCGTAGGTTGAAAAGTAAACTCCTCATCAACCCAGCAGTTGAACCCCTGGAAAGTAATCTAGTAAGTACATAGATTGGACTCTACCAAGGGCCACCAGGGCCAGGGCAGAGCCATACTCTGCTTCCCGAGTAGCCCAGGCTGCCTCTCCCTGAAGCTTTCTAGGCCTGAGACCTGAGGTTCCAAAGACTGAGAGTGAATTGCAACCTCTTAGGCTGTGTGGTGGCAGCTCCATATCCTGGTTACCTTGCCAGGTCAGCCACGCACACATTCCTGGGGTGAGAACATGGGAGTATCTGGTACCCTATTCTAGCTCTTGGTCTCAAGAAAAGCATTTGACTAACCTGTTATGTCTCAAGTTAAGAAAGAAACCCACAGGCTCGTAAAGGCTTGAGTGCCCTATCCCCTTCACTGAGTAGCCTTGTCTAGGGCTGAATAATCTGCCTTTCATCACTGCATCTTGGGGCTTTGCATGAAATGTTTTCTTTCCTGTTCCCCTTGGGCTACCAAAGACCATCAATCTGAACTCATTTATCTGCCCCTCAAGGCACTGCTCTCCTGGAGACTCATGGGAGGTTTTTCCTCTCTCTCATCTCTACATCTTGTAAATTAATTTTCCCATCAGAAATTCCCAGTCACATCTGGTCAGATTATTGCTTTAAGATGATTCACTGAGAATGATATACTTTGATGGAGACTTGAGTGCTGAGCAGGCTCCTTATCAACTTTGGAGTAGTGGACAGAGCTACATTGAGTCCCCTCTTGGTCTACTGTTTTAAGCGTGAAGTGAGTTGGACTTGACCTTTGGCAGATTTACCTTAGTTTATTCTCCTCCTCAGGTATCCAGACTCATGGTATCGTGACATTACCTCAAACAAGAAGTTCTTTTCCCTCGCTGCGACCTATAGGGGTGCCATTGTGGGAATGATAGTAGCTGAAATAAAAAGTAGGACCAAGATACACAAAGAGGTAAGTATGTGTGGTGCTTATGGCGTTGTGACGTCATCCACTGCCTGCTCTGTGGCCTTTTCTCTAAGGAACCCAGAGTGAGCATGTGACTTGTATTCAGTTGTTTCCTTTTTGTGTGTGTGTGATGCAGTCACACATGTGTTAAGTAATAAGTCCTAACCACAAGTTTCTTTCTAACAACTGTCATTTTGAAGTTAAGAGTGGCATAAATGGTCCACTGAGAATTTGCAGAGTTGTAAGGGACTGCTTTGTATTGGTGGCAGTGTCATGGAATCTACTAATACTGCTTTGGTTTGTTGAAGGAAATGCTAAGATTCAGTTAGCAGTAAATGAAAATAAAGATCTAATTTCTTTTCATTCAACTTCATAGACCCCTCTAAGATCTGTCTGTCTAAGAACCCATGAGAATCTGTGGACCCCAGGTTAGCAAACCTTGCTCTAAATGTAAAATGTGAGGCCATAGTCTCAAATGCATTGTTCCACGTAGTTGACTTGGGTCAAGATTCTGCCTAATAATTTTGATCATCTTAGCTACTGAGTAGCATTTACCACATGGGTATTTACTCCAAGGAGGGGAAAAAGAACACCCAACAAGTGGCAATTGGTTCTATTTGGCTTGAGGCTATTCCCTTAAAAATTCTAGAAGGATGTCTCTTCCTTTTGAAGACCTGACCCACTCAAGTCTACCTTAATTTGCCCATAATTAGATTCTGGCAAGTTGGTTTCTTTTAGAAGTAACTTTTTAATTCTAACTCCCTTTTGAGCTTTGTTCTTTATCAGTGCTAGGGTATAGCAAAAAAAGAAACATTGTTGTCTTCAGGAGGCATCAGTAGTCTTTTGACCTTTCCTCTTACTCAAGACAGACTGTCCCAGCTGCCTCCCCATCCTGCCACAAATCTTGTTCCCCAAAGCCCCACACATATAGCCCTTCTTGCGTGTTCCCAGCAACTGTCCAGCCCCACATATGTGGAGACTACATCTCCATGCTCCTTTAAATGGAAGAGGTCAGAGACGGAGACCCTTTCATTTTTCTCCATGGGTATGTCAGATGAGAGAGTCTTTGTATTCTGGCACTCTCTGAGGCCCTGCTGAGAGGCTGAATGAATTCAACACTGTGAAAAGAAAGCAGGGTTTGTTAGAAGACATCAGCTGGGAAATGAGTGTACACCTTACCTCCCTGACCTTCCATCAGCTTTGAGTAACCAGAGCAATAAAGATGCTCACCTTCCTGAGACTGATGGGCAAGTTTGCCTGGGTCCAGCTTAACTGTGGTGTGGACTGCTGGGCCCAGGGCCAGGATCAGGGCCAGGGCCATGAGAATGGGGAACAGGGACAGGGATAGGCTGACTCATACCCAGTACACATGAGCCACTCAGTGCATGGGGACCAGAGAGGCCAAGTTGCCAAGCATCCTTTCCATGGGGAAGAATTCCTCAGAGCCTTTTTTACTAAGTAGAGTAATGGCACAACCTCATGGTGGTTGAATTCACATATCTCCCAGTACAGAATTCCATCTCTAGAACCAAGAGACACACACATGGTGTGGCAGGCCATGGCAATGCCATTCTGCCTGGCGCAGACAGCAGAGGGTCCATCCAGACTACGGTCTTGACTCCGAGAACACGGGGGTGGGGGTGGGGGGCAGTGTAGGATCCTTTAACAAAACCTTTCAAACTTTATGTTTTTCCATCTGTTTGGTCTCTTGGTGTGTCTACTGTCACATATGAGTGCCATTAAATGCCCATGTAGCATAGTTGTTTCTTTTTTACTGCCATAGCTTCACTTGTCTGGTTTACCACCATTCCGAAAGAGAAGTGACTTTTTGTGAGTGTTCTTATTTTAGCAGTTTTTTTAACAGGCCCATACCCTATTGTTTTCATAGGATAGGGGTGACTCTCCATTATCCTGTTTTCTGTTCTCTTCTGCCCCAGTGTCCCTTCAGGTGTTGTGACTGGGGGAGTTGGTACATGAGATGTGTTCTGCAGTGGGACCAGGTGCCTTGATTGTGAACCTGACTTTATTTCTGACTTTTTCTTTAGGATGGAGATATTCTAGCCTCCAACTTCTCTGTTGACACACAAGTTGCATACATTCTAAGTCTGGGAGTAGTGAAGGAATTCAGAAAGCACGGCATAGGTAAGGGGCAGCTGAACTCATGGTTTTTGGTATATACACTCCACCCACCCACGTCCAGTCACTTCCCCTATCCTAAGGTGACCAGACGTCCCGCTTTTGGTGGGACAGTCCTGATTTTTAACAATTTGTCCCGCGTCCCGCGGCATTTTTAAAAAGTCCCAATTTTTGGAAAGAATGCACGACAAGCTAGGGAACGGCGGGAGATAGACCAAATTTTTAATCAGTGGTGTCCCGCTTTACCAATGTTAAAATCTGGTCACCTTACCTATCCTGATGATTCTTACTCATCAATATCCCTCAGTCTCTTCCTCTACCCTTCTTCCCTCTAGCTTGGGTCAGACCTTCATCCTCTCTTCCCAATAGGTC
This sequence comes from Craseonycteris thonglongyai, assembly GCA_004027555.1. Taxonomy (NCBI): domain Eukaryota; kingdom Metazoa; phylum Chordata; class Mammalia; order Chiroptera; family Craseonycteridae; genus Craseonycteris; species Craseonycteris thonglongyai. The sequence continues at coordinate 40,334 of PVKE010004961.1, read as the reverse complement.
TCCTGGCCCCACTCCCATTCCATTGACCTTCAGTTCATGCTCTTTCCACATATCACCAGGTCTTTCTGCTATGGCCTGGTTCCCAAATCTGACAAGATCAGATTATTACTGGCTCCCAAACATCCTCATTAGAGAATGGGCTCCATACACACAGCTTATGTCTGTCCACAAGGTATTCTTGATTAATAGTAGATCCATCTGCCATGTATCAGATCCCCAGCACATCCAGAATGCTGTGCCACCTATATGTCTCCAAATTCCCATTCTCATCCATATAGCCAGTGAACAATAGAGTCTTTATTGTAATCGAGTTCTGTCCATTTCCACACTTTCCTGGGCTCAGGTTTACATTTTTTGTTGTCTGAAACGTTGGTGAGTCTCCTAATCTATGCAGCCTGTATCTGTGGTCCTGGACACCCGATGGTCTGTAGCTAACAGACCCCATCTGGCTATGGGATTTTAGAGACTTTGACAGTGGGTGGTTATGGGAGGTTGGTCTTTGATACAGTGGCAGAGAGATCTGTAGAGATCTTTGCTAAGGTTACTTCCTTGTCTGCTTTATGCTTCCTTTCCACCTGCCCTGCCATGTATTACCATCGTCTCTTTGCCCCCAGGTTCCCTTTTACTTGAGAGTTTAAAGGATCACATATCTACCACCGCCCAGGACCACTGCAAAGCCATCTATCTGCACGTTCTCACCACTAACAACACAGCAATAAACTTTTATGAAAACAGAGACTTTAAGCAACACCACTATCTCCCTTACTACTATTCCATCCGTGGGGTCCTCAAAGATGGCTTCACCTACGTCCTCTACATCAATGGTGGCCACCCTCCTTGGACCATCCTATATCCTTTTCTTCTCAGGGGTGAGGGACTATGGCTTCCTAAAAGGGCCTGTGCACCAACTGGAGACATGGTCACCTTCAGATGATGTTCACAAGGCCAAGCTTACAGGATGCATTTTCCCCTGACCAGATGGTGGTGTGGGTAGATCTGGTTTACATGTATTGGGAAATGATGGTCCGTTTGCAGATGTTGGGAAAGCAGACATGCTTTTGCACTTGGTGTTGCCCAGACTTTAGCCCAATATGAGGGGTGGGTGCTAACCTTCCTGGCCCAAGATCTGTCCATCCATCCAGTAAGTATTGGTTGAGATCCTTCTGCTCCCAGTGCATGGGGACTACAACAATGAATAAAACACTAAATCCCCTGCCCTAATGAGACCTTTGTGCTGGCAGGGAAGAAAACTAAGGGCAGTGAAAAGAGTTGTTTGCTGTTTTGAACACTTGGGCTCAAACCTTCCTTGCCAGGGTGTGGAGTATGTGACCCAGAAGTGTGTCCCTTTTCTGCTCCTTCCTCTTTAACTCTCTCTGACTTTGTAGTCATAGGGTATAGCCCAGAATACTGTGTGTGTGTGTGTGTGTGTGTGTGTGTGTGTGTGAGAGTGTGAGAGAGAGAGAGAGAGAGAGAGAAAAATATGAATGAGTCTAGGACTTGTCCATTTCATAGGGAAATAAATGGGAAAGAGAAAAGTAGCCCAAGAGCCTGCAGGTCTCCAAGCTCATTTGATGATGGGTCTCTGTGGTGTCCAGCTGTTGAGCACTATTGACCCCTGCCCCTCTGAGGATTGAGAATAGGGGAGGACCAGGAACACTTGCTCTTCTGCCAGACCCCTCCCTCCAGCATCCAGTCCTTGTCCATCAACCTTAGTCTGGGTGTCCATGTACTTGAGGATTCAGTTGGAAGGCCCTCTTGTACCCACGTGCTATCTTTTATTATTTTGCTCACTGGAGGCTTCTCCATCTAAGGCAGCGTTCCCATGCTCTGCAGAGATTGAATTATTAGCCTCTCATGAGAATGACATGCTATCTGTAGAAGTCTTACAGATTGCCACGCAGACCCCTGTTAACATAACAGTTTTACCCCATGGGTGTATGGGCAGGTGAGGTGATTTGGAATCTTCCTTAACAGAGCCCCACGGACTACATCCAGCACTTGGGCTCTGCGCTAGCAAACCTGAGCCCCTGCTCCATCTCACACAGGATCTACCGCCAGGCCCACAGCCTACTCTGCAGTTTCTTGCCATGGTCAAGCATCTCCACCAAGGGCGGCATTCAGTATAGCCGGACCATGTGATGCCGGCCAGGCAGCCTCCAGCAGGTCCCACCCCTTGGCTCCCTGTGGAGCCCGCCTTCCCAGCCATCTGACCTCAGCTGTCCTCTGCAAAGGAGCTGGCCCGTCGGCTTGCCCCAGCTGCAGGCCCGGTGCTATGTGGGCTTAGGAGCAGTGCATCGTGGGGCGGGCACGCCCAGTCTCCAACAGGTACGCCAGAGCAGGAGGTGGAAAAAAGAGGAACAACCGAGTGGAATGATGGTCCTGAGAAATGGAGAGCCTGGTGTTTTCAGCAATAAAAACAGAAGGCCCTGGACAAAAACACCTGAGATAGTTCCTGACGAATTCTGAGAAACTTGAGGAAGGAAAGCAGAGAGTCAGTCCTTGAACCCCACTGGCCAGGACTTTACTTTTTGCTTCCTGAACTGCTTTTTAAAAAATGCATTCAAATGGTTCAAAAATGGAAAAGGTACCAAAAGATCAAGCCCCTCCTCCCCCACCCCCAGCCACGCAGGGGAGTCTGCAGGTGCTGTTTCTCAGGTATGCTTCTATAGATCCTGATCAGACATTGGCCTTAACACCGGCAGCATCATGAGCTCACAGTGAAGCTCCCTGAGGTGTGCACCTACCTTGAAGATGAGGGCTCTGCTCAGACATGATCACTTCTGAGTGCCATGAGTACCATGGGGAGCCAGTCTTTCAGACCTCAGAGAACATCAGGGCGGGAGAGGATCATGGGGAATCCAGGGTCCAGCCCCTTACGTATAGACATGACCCAGAATGAGATTCTTGATTTGTGCTGGACTGAGGGGTACCCAGACTAGACAAATAGGGTGGGGCAGAGCTTTTCTGTGGAGACCTTCACCCTTGCTCCCCTCTTCTCTTTCCCACAGGCTCCTCCATTTCTTCCTGCTCTGGAAATCTCTGCCCCATGCGCTGGTCTGGTCCCCATGTGAGTGCACCAGCCCCACAGGCCAGCTGGGGTGCAGCAGTGTTCACTGTGGTCTGTTTCTTCTGCTGCCCCAGGAATAAGGGGCAGGAAGAGGCTTCCTTCCCTGTACCTCCTCATTGGCCTCTTCCCCTCCACTGGCTGTTCCAGCTTCTTCCAAAGCCAGAATGAACTTCTGAGAGGGAAGAACCTAAGTGTTAAATGGACAGGCTTGCCCCTAAAGACACAGGAGCCTCATAACAATGAGAGGGTAAAATAAAGGGAATGTCAGACCCTTATCCAGAAGCAGGCCTATAGAAGCCTGGGGAATGGGGAGCAGCTTCCACCTCATGAGGAGAAGGCTTTTTCACCCAATCATAGAGGCTTAGCTCCCTGACCTGGGCGGTCAGATAGTGGGAAGGTTTCCTACTCCTCTACTGGCAGTCCTGCTGTACTGGAAAGCATAGAACTGCCCATCAGATAGTAGATGAGCCATTCAGTTGAATTGCCATAGGGAGCCGGGCTGAGGATAAGTACCAGTGTGGCTCCTGGGGTTCCTCTCCCCCAGCCCCGCAGTCCTGTGAGCTACAGCTCCAAGGTTGGCCAGGTGCAAACAGGAGGAATCTGAGCATGGTGTTGATCAAATGGGAGCTGGCCTTTAGGGCTGGGGCAGTCACATGCCTTGAGTTCCTTCAGCCTCTGGGAGCAGAGAGAGGAGAGGCTGTCAGTGCCGAGAAGCATGCTTGTGGACATCACTTGATTCTGTCACCCGTTTCACCCCTAGCCCCCAAAGATGCTTGCTATCTGCCTGCCCTTTCCTCCAGAGTAGAGAGGGTTGGTGTAGTCATGTCCAGTGTTGCTGCAGTGTTATGTAGCCATTGCCATGGTATGCTACCCTGAATGGGAGGAAAATGGGGAATACTAGGCAGGGGTGTCTCAGGGACAGGTGTCCTTCCCTCCCTTAGAACTCCCAGCCCAGGAAATCCTTTGGCCCTGTGGTGAGGGAAAGAGGTTCTCCAGATGAAGGTGAGCCCTGGCAGGAAAAACATTCCTCCCTTGGCCTCTCCATGCTCTCACTGGTCCCCACTCTGTGCTGATTTTGGCATTGAGTTGAGGCTCAGTTCAGTGCCCTCTAATCTGAATCAACAGTGATCATGTGGTTTTTATTTCTGCCCTGAGAGGTAAGGGAAGAGTCTTCCAGAAGGTTCTGCCTTGAACATTCATAATTGAACTGAGGCCTTGCCCTGCCCCTCCTTCCCTGCCCCTAATCACGGCAGTGTCCACCCCAGTGTTGAATGAATTGTAGTGTTTTCATTACAAACAAATAAATAGACTTTAATTGGTCACTTTCTGTCTTGCACTTTGGGCCCTGCCCCTGGGGATTTGCTCTGTTGCTAGGGCCAAGTCTGAGGGTGGCTTTGTGAATTTATCCTGCCAAATGCAATTTTGGGGAATAGGTTCTAGAGCTAAAAAGCACAATTGGATTCTTTCTAAACTCAAAAGGTCCTCAGCAGCTGCCTCCATTTGTTCAATAGTCTCCTTGGCCAGCTCTAGGCCTTGAACTGGTGCCTGGTCCTCTGGGGTGGGGGGAGCATTATCCTAGTTTAGAGAAGGCTCTCTGTAGGTGACTCAAGTACAGTCACATGCCTTGTGGACCCTGGGCCAGTGCACTCTGCCACTAGAGCCTGTAGGACCCCTGGACCAGGGCCCCACCATGAGATCCTAAGGCTGGGTCAAGCTCAGGACCAGGTGCTTCCACCAACCTCTCCTTGAAGCTTCTGACCACCCCATTAGACATGAGGAAAACTGATTCAGGGGTGTTACCTAGGAGCCACACAGCTCTTAAATGGCCCTCCAAAGCCTGTGTGGGGCGTCACCCAGACAGCCTTTTTAGGACAGGGTCTGAGGCACATGCAGAGCTGGATGTGGGGGAGCCATGGGTTTGGGTGGGGACTGGAGGCGCTGCATGGAACAAGATCAGGGAGCTGGCCTGGACTCTGAGCAGCATCCTGAGGCCGTGAGTCATACTCTTGCTTACTGAGACTAGTATGTCAGTCTATTTTCACTGTATTGATAGGTCAGCTTCAGGTTCACAGATGACTCCTTAGGGCCCTTGGTGAGTTGTTTAGCCAAGTACCAACTTTCAGGGGTGGGTAAAGGCAGGATTCCCTCCACCCTTGCCCTGAAGGCAGCTGTGCCCTCCCAGCCCATTGGGCTTCAAGTACGGTTACCCAAGGGCTGAGACTGACTCCTGGTGGCCCAGTCCAAACTCACTGGTCATCCAGGGAATGAAGCGGTGGCTTCTCAGGGTGGTCACTGCATTTCCACAAGTGTCTGCTTTTTTTGGCACCTCAGGCACTCCTTCATGTCAGCTCCCTTTCCCCAGCATGCCATGGACCATGGCTTCTGCTTCTCAGCCTCTTTGGAGTGCTTTTCAAGAAAGTTTTGGGAGATTTCGGGAAGAACCATTTATAGGCCAGCTCAGCCAGTTTTGGTGGGGCCTGACATGTTGCTACAGCAGATGTCCTGGGCTGTGGCTTGTCTGCATTCATGCATCAGCACGTGTGGGTTAATGTGGCCCCTAGATTGGCCATGACACACACACACACCCACCCTAGCAGAGTTGGTTTCCCACCATGTGGGAGTTTTCTTTTGTCAGCACTGCCCCCAGCCCCCAACACACACACACACCCTAGCAGAGTTGGTTTCCCACCATGTGGGAGTTTTCTTTTGTCAGCACTGCCCCCAGCCCCCAACACACACACACACCCTAGCAGAGTTGGTTTCCCACCATGTGGGAGTTTTCTTTTGTCAGCACTGCCCCCAGCCCCCAACACACACACACCCTACCTACCTACCTACCTTCCAGGCCTTCACTCCAGAAATAACCACATGTCACTTTCTACCACATTCTATTGGTAAAACTAGTCCTAATTCAAGGAAGGGACTACATAGGACCAGCATACTGGCTTGTGCATGGGGCAGTCTCCCTAATGTCTTCCTGGAGCAGTGGTCCCTTAGGTCTCCCCGGACTCCTGGGGGTGAGTGTATGTGTTGTGGAGGGAGAAGGCAGCTGCCCTTTCTGTCACCTCCTGGGGTTCTCCTGGTGGACCAGCTGGGCATCTGTGTCCCTCCCACACCTGCTCCAGTCATAGCTGAAGTGTTCAAACACCTGGTCTCATTGCTCCTGGGGCTGCTCTCTGGCAACTGCAGCCTCAGGTTCCCACTGCCCAGGGTCATACCCACACCAATAACAACCTGAAACCAGCCTGGGGACCAAAGTCTCCAGAATCTACTGACTTAGGACCTATAAAATGTCAAAGGTAGAACCAGGGTGTAGGACTGAGCTGTCCTGGTGTCCTTGACACCACCACATGGATCTTGAGGAGCCCCTGAGAGAGGCAGCTCAGCCCTAGCCCCACCCAGGCTAACAAGACTGGAAGTCAGCCAGATAGTAAAGGTCACTGAGGCCAACTCAGGTCCTCCCATCCTGTCCCTGCAGGGCTAAGGCCCAGTGACATAGACCAAGAGTGATTTTGCCCCCAGCGGACATTGGACACTGACTGGAGACACTTGGTTAGGACACTGGGAGGAGGGAGTTAGTGAAACATCATGGGTAGAGGCCAAGGATGCTGCTAAACTTCCTACAACACATGATGGCCCCCACCACAAAGAATGATCAGGCCCCAAATGTCAACAGGGCCAAGGCTGAGACTCCCAGGTACAGAGAAGCCCAAGCCAGGGACCTGGAGTATAGCCCCGCTGCAGCCACAGGTCTCCATGGATCAGTGAACTCAACCAAGTCCTGGGTATGGGCAATATGAGACCCAGGTCAACATTTCTGCCTAGGTTTGGAACTTGGTTGTCATCCCTGATGCTCTCCATAAACCTGGCCTACCTTCCTTTGTTCTCTGCCCTCTCACCTGGATTGCCATGTCCTACACTTGGGCCTGCTGAGACCCTGCCCACCCAGGAAGCCTCCAGGGAGCCCCACCTGGAGGACTATGGATGGGAGCACCTCAGATCCCACCTGGAATCGACACAGAAACTTGCTCTCAGAAATGCAGGTGCCAAGGGGCTGTTTCTCTGAATTGCCCTGATGACAGACTGACTCAGGGACAAAAGTTTCAGGCTTTTATTGAGATTATACTTGTGGGCTCCCCAGCCTCTTGGGATCCCCACTATCTGCTCAGCCCTTCCTCCCAGGTACAAGTGCTTGACTTGAGTTGGAGCAGGCTGCAAGGGCACACCCAGGCTTCTAATTCTTTCTGTCCCCCCCGTTAGGACCTCCTCTTCCCTTGTGTTTTCCTGAGGCTGGCCTAGGCAGCTGCGGGCATCTCAGTGTGGAGGGGCTACTAGTGGGGCTGAGCCCTTCCTCCATGGACCTGACGCTTTCCCCTGGGTCACCTTTCCCCTCCTGTCCAGAGCTGTGAAAATGAGCCCTGGCACTTGAATCCCTACAGCCTCTCCAGAGCCCCAAAGCAGATTCTCTTACACAAGGGATAGGTGGGCTCCTCTGAGGCCTCCCAGGCCCTCTTGGGCCTGAGCCCCGAGCCTTCAGGGGGACCAGGTTGGTGGGGTACACCTTTAGCTGGGTCTATGCTCGAACTGGAAGCTGAGGAAAGAGGGGAGAGAGGAGTCACTCAAAGAGACCTGGGGGTGGGAGGGCTTGCCAGCCTATCCTGCAATTCCTCCAGAATCTGGCATCCTTCAAAGCAGAAGGGGAGGGAGCGGGTGGGTCTCTTTAAAGATAACCCATGAGGGAGGGAGGAGGAAGAAGGAAATACGGTTCAAGGTGGAAGGACTCTAACCCAAACCCCTCATTTTATAAATGGAGAAACAAGCCCTGCCCAGAAGTGGGGGAGCTATCCAAGTTCCCTCAGCAGGTGCAGAGCTGAGACAGAAACCCAGAAGGCTTGGGAGTGGAGAAGGATTCATCTGGGTCTATCTGAGTCTCCAACCCAACCCTTCCCTGGATCTTCTCCTCCTGCTTCACCTAGACAGATACCTGTATTTCCCAGGTTGTTCCTGGGCAGTTGAGCTTCCAGAAGGGCTGAGTGGCTGTTGCCTGGACTCAGAATCCCCTGTGGCAGGTCCAGGGGCCAGGCCATGCCCTTGGGCTGTGGGATGCAACCCCCAGCCATGAGCCAGCCCAGCCAGTGGCTCTCACTCTGGCCAGAGGGCTGCATGTAGCCTGGCAGATAGAGCTCCAGACCCCGGAGGTGCCGTAGCCGAAAATTCTTGGGCTTGCTTTCCTGGGCACTGGGGCACTGCTGCTGCTGGGCCCCCAGCCCTCCCTCATAGATGTTGGGCAGCGTATGGAGGTGGCTGGGGATTCCTTGGGCCCGGCTCACTGCATCTGTGGAAGGGAAAGCAGGATAGTGGTGGTCAGTGGGCTAGAGCAGCCATAAGGGGAGAATGCAGTCACATACTCATGTGATGGGCTCCAACCCTGGCCTATCAAGCCTCAGCTTACCTGTCTGTCAAATGGGCTAATCCTCTGCCTCCTGCCTCCCCTGACCCAAAATATTATTACTCTTACTTCTCCCAGGCAACAGGGACATCTGAGAAACCCAAGTCTTTGCACCAAATTCTCTTTCAGGACTTCAAGCCTTTTCTGCCACTCCCTTTTGCCCTCTACCCTAGAAAGAGCATTTTGGTGCTAGTACAGAAATTGTCCAATGGCTCTAGGATCACACAGCCCAGGTCACATGTCCTGAACAGGGTATTCTCTCCCAAGCATGCATGTCTCTGAGGCCATGGTTTTGGGCCCAGATGAGGACAGAAGAAATCTCTCCTCCTGCCACTCCTCCCCACAGTCTGGCACCTTCTTTTATGTGCAGCTCAGAGAATGCACAGACCAAGGATTCCATGGAGGGCCAGCTTGGTGAGGGAGGAGTAGCCTGACCTTCTGTATGGCAGGGTTCTGTTCTCCCCTGCCTAGCCATGGGTCTACAGGTCTCCCTTGGCAACCAGCAATGTGATGTCACAATGAAGACTTCCAGTTTTCCTGGGCCCCCTGAGTTTGTGGGAGGATGATGCCCAGGGCAGGGGCAGGGTGGGATGAGGGCAAAAAAGGGGGGCAGAACCCTAGGGGATGTCCCTGGTCCTTCTGGCTTGGGACAGGCCACACAAAACAGACTCATCTCTTGCACATTGGAGAATCACTTCCAGGGGTGACCTTTTGGGATCTCAGTTTCTTTATCTGTGGATGGGAAAGGAGGGTTTAGGAGTATAGACTTGGTGAAACCTGGGTGAGTCCTTTGGGCATGCTGATAAGAGGGTTCTGGGTGATTGGGCAAGTGACTTAACTTTCCTAATTGTCCATTCTCCCGTAAGTAAATGGCGGGGTATTGTGCTAACTATAATGAGTGTGAGGAACTGGAGGAGCTGGAGCTCACGCACTGGAGTCCTCATGCACTGCTGGTGGGAATATAAAGTGCAAAATGGCACCACAACGTAGGGAAACGATTTCTTAAAAAGCTGAACTGCCAGTTCTCTCTATTCACAGATAACATAATCTTATATAAAGAAAAAAAATTGAGATGCTGGGATGGCTTAGCTGGTTGAATGTTTGCCTTGCAGCCCCGGGGTCCAAGGATCAAGTCCCAGCCCTGGCCCCTAAGGACCCATATGCTGAACTGGGTTGTGCTTCCCATGTGGGAGGCCCCTGGTTAGGTTCCCACCAGATCAAGCGTCCCATGTGGGAGGCCCCTGGTTAGGTTCCCGCCAGGTTGAGCGTCCCATGTTAGGTTCACCCCCAGCCCGTGGGGCATGCCTCCCATGGGGGAGGCCCCAGGCCTAGTTCCCACCCTGCATGCCTCACGCCCACCTGTGTGAAATGAAACTATGTCAAAACTAATAACATACAACTATGGAAACTGCTGTGGTCCTTTTCCCCTTCTCTCTCTCAAATGCAATAAAATAAATCTTTTTAAAAATATATATTTTTTTAAATTAACACTCAAAACTGAGCTAATAAAACTATTAGAGCTTAATAAAGTTCAGCAAAGTTGCACGATACAAGATACAATACAAAAATTAATTGTATTTTGTCACTTAGCAGTGGCCACTGAGCAGACTGGACTCCACCCGTTCACATGACTCACTCCACTTCCTCTACAACCATGTCTGACAAATCCAATATGGCTGAGATTGAGAAATTCAACAAGTCAAAATTGAAGAAGACAGAAAAGCAAGAGAAAAATCCATTGCCTTCAAAAGAAACTATTGAACAGGAGAAGCAAACAGGCAAATTGTAATGAGGCACTCAGCGCCAATATGCACTGTACATTCCACAAGTTTAACTGTTAAACTTGGTAAGATACAAAGAGATTGGATCAAGTTTAAGTGATTGGGGGAAATCGGGATGGCTCAGCTGGTTGAACGCTTGTGTTGCAGCCCCATGGCCCAAGGATCGAGTCCTGGTACTGGCTCTAGCCCGTGCAGACACATTGCTGAACTGGGGTGTACTTCCCACCCCAGTTCAGTTCCCGCCTGAGGTGTGCCTCTCCTGTGGAAGTCCTCTGGCTCATGGGGGTGTGCCTCCCATGTGGGAGGTCCCCTGCCCTGTTCCTGCCCTGTGAGGCCTCCCCTCCACCTATGGAATGAAACTATGTCAAAAACTAATAATGTACAACCATGGAGACTGCTCTGAGCCCTCCTCCTTCTCTGTCTCTCTGTCTCTTTCTGTCAAAACAATATAATCTTAAGAAAAAAAAGTTTAAATGACTGTGATTCCCCTTTTCACATCAAAGAACTACTGACAATGAAGGCCACACCTGCCTTTCCCATCTCCCTGTCAGGTGACAGGGAAGGAAAGAACTTGTATGCTAGTGAACGAAGGTAGAAGTTGGATGGGACAACAGTGAAATCTAGAGTAAAACCCAAGCTAGTCCAAGGTGTCCTGTGGGCTATAAAATGCAGTTTAATCAGAGTGCCATTTTTCTGGTTCAAACTATTTTAATTATTAGATGCACAATTTTAATATGCAAATAAAGTATTAAAACCTGAAAAAAAATATTGTATTTCTATATACTGGCAAAGAACAAAGAGAATAAAATAGGAATAAAATTTCACCAAGGAGGGGCAAAAGAATTCTAAAAACTGCAAAACATAGCTGAAAAAAAATCAAGACAACTAGTGGAAAAATGTTCCTGTTCATGGGTTAAAGACTTCATATTGTTAAGACAGCAGTACTCCCAGGCCTAAAGTGATCTATAGATACTTTCAAAATCCCAGTGGACTTTTAGGCAGAAATTGGAAAGATGATCCTAAAATCTGTGTGGATTTACCTGGGAGCCCAAATAACCAAAAACAATCTTAAAAAAGAAAAGTTTGGAGATTCACATTTTCTGATTTCAAAACTTTCTACAATGCTACATACAGCAACCAAAACCCTGTGGAACTGGCATAAGGTTAGATGGAATGAAGTACAGAGACCAGAAATAAACCCATGATCAATTGATTTTCAACAACAGTGACAAGACTATTCAATGGGGGAAAGAATTTCTTCAACAAATGGTGCTGGGGCAATTGGATAGTCACATGAGAAAAAATGAAATAGGAGCCCCCCACCTCAAACCATATACAAAAATTAACTCAAAATGCCTCAAAAACCTAAATGTTAAGAGCTAAAACTATAAAACTCTTACAAGAAAACATTGAGTTAAATATGACTTTTGACTTTGTGATTATTAGATATGACAGCAAAACCATAAACCACAAAAAATTAGACTTCATCAAAATTGAAAATGGGTATCCAATTTTTGGCATGCCTAGGCCACATTGGAAGAAGAATTGTCTTGGGCTACACATAAAATACACTGACACTAATAATAGCTGATGAGCTAAAAACAATAATCGCAAAATAAAATCTCATGATTTAAGAAAGTATGAATTTGTGTTGGGTTGCTTTCAAAGCCATCTGGACCGTATGTGGCCTGCAGGCTGTGGGTTGGACAAGCTTAATTTAAAACATGCTGCAAAAGGCACTATCAAGAAGTAAAAGACAGCCTACGGAATGGGAGAGAATATTTGCAAATTATATATCTGATAAGAGTATAGTATTCAGGGGATACTGGGATACCTCAGCAGGTTGAGCCCTTGCCTTATAACAAGGGCCAGGGATCAAATCCTGGCCCATGTCAGCCCATGTGCTAAAATTCTGTGCAACTGGTAACTGCCTGGATGGCTGCGAAGGTTCTTGGTTTCCATGTGGGAGGCCCCTGGTTCAGTTCCCACCCCATGCGGCCCCATGTCCACCTATGTGGAATGAAACCATGTCACAGCTAATGATGTGCAACTGTGGTGACTGCTCTGGGCCCACCTATCCCCTTCTCTCTCTCTCTCTCTCTCTCTCTCTCTCTCTCTCTCTCTCTCTCTCTCTCTCTCCATCTCTCAAACAACAAAACAAATTAAAATATATATATATAGTATCCAGAATATGTTTAGACTTCTTACAACTCAACAGTAAAAAGATAATCCAATTTAAAAGTGGGCAAAGAATTTGAATAGACATTTCTCTAAAGATACACAAACTGTCAGCAAGCACAAGAAAAGATGCTCAACATCATTAGTCATTAGGGAAATGCAAATTTAAACCACAGTGTGATGCTACACACCCATGAGGATGGATATATATAAAAAAAAAGACATGTTAATAAGGATGAACTCTTCTGTACTACTGGTGGGAATGTAAAATGGTACAGGCAATAATGTATGGAAGTTCAAGTTAGTACACATTCTTCCTAGCTCTTGGTTTTGCTAGGTTTTTTGTTGTTTGTTGTTTTAGCCATTTTAATAACTGCCTTAGTATTATGTCCATGTGGCTTATATGAATTTCCTTAATGATTAACAATCTTGAACATCTTTTCCTTTGCTTATTATTTACCATATATCTTCTTTAGTGAAGTATCTGTTTAAATATTTTGTCTTTCTAATTGGATTGTTTTATTGAGTTTTGAGAGTACTTATGTGTATTCTGGATATGTATTTTAATCAGATATGTTTTGTGAATATTTTCTTCGACTGTGGCTTATCTTTTCATTTTCTTAAAAGTGTCTTGAACAGTTTTAAATTTTGATGAAGTCCAATTTATAAAAAGAACATGTTTTTAAGGATCATGCTTTTGGTGTATCTAATAAATCTTGCTTAGCTGTTACAGAGCTTTTCTTTTAGAAAAGTTGCAGTTTTAGGTTTTATCTTTAGGTAAGGGTGGAAGTTCATTCATTTGAATATGCGTTTCAAACCATTTATTGAAAGACTATGGAGGGGAAGCTGGGATGGCTCAGCGGGTTAAGCGCTCACTTTGCAGCCCTGGAGCCCGAGGATCGAATCCTGGCCCCAGCCTATGTGGACCCACATGCTAAACTGGGGTGTGCCCCCAGTTCAGTTCTTGCCAAGGCCTATGTGGGAGGCTCCCAGCCCAGTTCCTGCCCTGTGCAGCCCCACACCCACCTGTGGAGTGAAACTATATGGAAAACTAATGCTGTCAACTGTGGAGACTGCTCTGGGCCCTCCCACTTCTGTCTGTCTCTCTGTCAAAAAAAAACACAGAAAGACTGGAATGTCAGGATAGCTCAACAGGCTGAGCACTTGCCTCGCAATGGTGAGGTTCGGGAACTGAATCCTAGATGCCCGTGCAAACCCATGTGCTGAACTGCGGTGCAATTGGTAACTGTCGGGATGTCTGCTAAGGTTCTTGCCTCCCATGAAGGAGGCCCCGGTTCAGTTCCTGCCCCCTGTCACCCCACATCCACCTATATGGAATGAAACCATGTCACAACTAATGATGTAAATCTATAGAAACTGCTCTGGGCCCTCCCCACTTCTCTCTCTCTTACCTCTCAAAAACAATAAATCTTAAAAAAAAAAAAAAAAAAAAAAAGCCAGACTATTCTTTCTCCACTTAAGTGTTTTCTCACATCTGTCGTATGGACTATATATGTGTGGATCTATTTGAAGACTGTTGTTAAGGTTGGTGCATTTGTTTATTACTTCACTAACACCAATAATACAGGGGCAGAGGACAGCCCAGTAATTGGCAATCCGTTCTCTTCATCCACCTTTCTGACCTCAGCTCACTTCACCTTCCCAGCTATCAGACCTGAGCTGCTCAACTAGGGAGGGTCGCAGTGGTAAGGTGCCTGGGCTAAAGAAGAGACAAGGAGTCCAAGAAATCTGCCACATAGCCTTTCTTCTCTGTGTGGGGTGAGGCATGCAGGCGGCTTATATAGCAAGGGGAAACACTAGTGACATGGGGCCCACAAGTACTTATGCGCACTTGCAGGGTACATTAAACTTACATAACCAGCAGAAATGCAAGTCATTTTCTGGTGGAAGCGTGGCTACTCCATTTTGTCTGGCCAACCTGGCCCAAGCCTGGACTGCTTGGGGTTTTCCCACAATTCTCCCCACATTCCACCCTTATAGGGTTGGGGTTCTAGGTTTGGCCAGCATTGAGGATCCTTAGGCCCATAATCCACAGCAACAATAAAGGGTACAACAACTGGACAGAATAGCTATGCCCATCTCTATGAGGAGCCTAAGGAGTTCCCCCAGGTGGTTAAGGGATCCTGCCTTAAGGCCTGTATGGCCAGTACTTCTGTGTCTATATCCATAAGGGCTGATTGCACCTGTTCCTGGTGGTCTTGGATATAGATGCAACGTTCTACAGAGCACATGTGCCACCCTCTGAAGCAGTTAAGAGACCAAAGGCTATTCTGTTTTGTGGCATTACCTTCCACATCTGGGTTGTTTCATCCTTCATTAAGGTTAAGGCTTGGCAGGTGGCATTTAAAGCTTGCGCTGTTTGCTGTGCTAATGCTTCTACTTGCAGTCCTACATCAATTATCCCAACAACCTGGAGAACTATGGCCATTGAGTAAAATCACCAGGCAGCCCGATTCGGGTGGTGCCATCTGTGGTACTCCGCATCCCAATTTTGGGGTTTTGTTGGGAACATATGAAGGACCTGTCCCACAATGTGTGGTCACCCCCATGTGCATCAGCCAGCACAATTGGCTGGCAGTTAGGGCCAGCTATACTGCCCAAAACTGTCGACAGACAACCCATTAGTTCCATAATGGACGGGATAGCCACATTCAACAGAGGGGTAACTTAATTCAATTCCTGGTAGTCCACCATCATGTCCCAAGTACCATCTAGTTTGTGGACTGGCCATATTGGCTGAATTAAATGGGCTGTGAGTGAAGCGCACTATCCCTGCTTCTTCCAACTTCAATATAGTTTGGTTGATTTTCTCATGGCCACACAGCAGGCGGTACTGTCGAATGCATACGACCCTCCACAGGCTGGGTAACATCACAGGTTCGTGGTGAGGATGTCCTCAAATAATGGTCTTTACTACCTGTAGTCATAGCTGAAATTCTCCTTACATGGTAGCTACTTCCAGTCCATGGAGGACATCCACCCCTAAAATATACTCAGCCACTGGAGACACGTATACCACATAAGCCTTGAGAGGCAACCTGCCAATCCCCAGCACCAAGGAGGCCTGTTTGACCTGAATGTGGGAGCCTCCATAGCCTTCAATATATGCAGCTGGTCCCTCAAACTTATCAGGATTTCCATATAAAAGGGAGCATTCAGCCCTGGTGTCCACAAGAGCCAAGACTCTGCACGTTGCAGGGGGACTAATGGATAGTTAGTTCAACATGTGGCCTCTGGTCCTCTGGTTCCCTTGCTAACCGACTCCCTCAGCCTGGTCCTCAATCATTGGCACTACCCCAGGTGGCATCCTTCATTAGGTAGTCCCGTATCTTTATATCTCAGATATTTACCTTAGGGCCTGGTTTAGTAAACCTCTGCGCAGGTGACAATTGTTTCCATAGTGCTAACAAGGCCTAATTTGGTTGTTGCTCTATTTTCTCTTGGTCCACTCCAGCAGCTAAGAGGTCAAACCACATTTGCTGGCAGGACACTTTCAGGAGTTCTGCCTACTTGTGGCACTTTCCACCTTGCTGGCTGCTACTGACCCAAAAGGTCCTGTGGGCCCAGTTGTAAAAACCAAGTCTTTCATATGGGTCTTAAAGATTTCCTCATCTGGGCTGCGATATATGTTCCGTAATATCATCTGTCGCATACCCATCTCTCGGATGATCTGTACTAAGTCCACATATGTGAACCACTTACAGTTTCCAGCATTTCTCCACGGTTAGCCCAGACATGTCAAGCTGCAGTCATCAGCCAATTTATCAAGGAATGATTTCCCTGGTCCCCAGCACGACGAAGGACATTCTGGAGCCACTGCCACTAGAAGGGAACCACCGCACACGCTGCCAGTGACACCGTTTCCTCACGGGATAATTCAATACTATCAGTCCCGACCTCCCACAGGCGCAGTAACCAACCAGGAACAGTTTCCCCAAAGCGTTGGTGAACTTGTTTATTCGGTTCACGCAACTCAGCAGGGGTGTATGCAATATACATAGTATGCTGTGTTACCTCACGGTCTCCAGCAGCATTTCCCCTGGGAGCCAAGGGGACTTCGAGTTCAATCTGGCGCTTCACCACAGGGGGCACATGCAATGGCGTGGAGACCGGACTCGGGGCCCGTGAGCCACTCACAGAGCCTTCCTCACCGGAAAGATCACTCTCCAGCGTGTGTACACGTGGCCCCAGTTTCTCCTCCTGCCGCTGTAATTGCTGTGTCTGCACCTCCGGCTCTCGCAGGCGACCTCGCTGCTTTCATATCACCGTAAGAAGCAACTATGCCACACGTTCGGCAGCTCCACAGTATGCTTTCGGGACACTCACCTCAACGTCCTCCAGGGGCTTTCGCACAGCCATAGGAGAGGGACCCACGGTTTCCCTGTCCTCCGGGGCCACCCATGCCGACAGGAAAGTGCCCACCGAGTACCAGAGGCCAGAGGGGCGCCACATTGACCCAGGCCCACCTTCTGGGTCTTCCGGGGCGGGGAGGACATTCACCCTATCTTGCCAACTATGCCAAATGTCGGACCCGAGCTGCTCAGCTAGAAAGGGTCGTGGTGGTGAGGTGCCCAGGCTAAATAAAGAGACAAGGAGTCCGAGAAATCTGCGATATAGCCTTTATTCTCCTCACAGGCGATTTATACAGCAAGGGGAAACAATAGTGGCAGGGGCCCTACAAGTACTTCCCCATGCATGCGAGGTACATTAAGCTTACATAACAGGCAGAAATGCATGCAAGTCATTTTCCGGAGGAAGCGTGGCTACTCCATTTGTCTGGCCCTCCTGGGCCAAGCCTAGACTACTTGGGGCTTCCCCACACCAGCTCTTCTCTGCTGCCTGTCCTCCGCCCTGCCAGCCCTACGGAGGGTTCCCAGGTGCCCCCCAGCGGACCCGGTCTTGTGTTAACGCACCTTCTTTTTCCTGGAGCTTTCCTCTCAACTGGGTGCACAAACGCGCCTCCGCCTGAAGAGGCCACGGTCACCAGGCAAACCGCCGGCGCGCGCGGACCCCGCTGGAGCGCGGTGCGCATGGCAGCTCCCAGCGGCTGCCCATCGCCGCCCTGCATACAGCCCCAGCCTCCCCGTAGTGGGTGTCTCGCGCTTTGGTACTGTGGTCGCTTCTCAGAATTTGGATGCCAGCGTGGCCAGCCAGTTACAGAGACGTTACAGAGAGAAGCGTGGTGGACACAGGACCCAAGCGTATGACCCGGCTTCGTGACAGTGTACATTCTTTCTAGAAGAGTTGAGGAGGAAACGGGAGGCACCGTGTAGAACGCCCAGCACAGTGACAGGCACTTTGTAGGTGCCCAGAACGTGTCCGCCAGTGCCAAAAGTCTGTCTGCGGAGTGAGAGGGACTCGGACGCTCCTCCTCTCGGAGGTGCGGCCGGGGCACAGCGCCACACCCACTCCGGGAGTACCGACGTCTGCAGAGCCCGTTCTCTTGTGCGTGCGCGCGCAGCCTGGCCGATTTGCCTCCTGTCCTGTTTGGCCCCTGCAGCGCGCCGTTGAGGACTGGGTACGTTGCCATAGAGACCCGTGAGCACTGAGGGGCGAGCGGCGGAGATTCCGGGGACCAGAGCACCATGTCCTTCCGTGACCTCCGCAGTAAGGCAGCCCCTCCCCCCATGATCTGCGATCCTCCCGGGCCTCCCGAGACTCGGGGCTCCGGCCCAATGGGTTCCCTGCCCAAACCCCGTCGAGGCTCCCTTGCGCCACCGGAGCCTCTCCAGGGATTTTGTGCCTCAGGCGTCCCTGGCCCCTGCCGACTCCCATGCTGAGCGCATCAGCCCTGGCTTTCCGATTGCCATTGGCTGTGGCTAGTGTGGCTGGGGAGCCGAAGTTTTAATTTTATCTAATTTTAATTGATTTGTATAGTCACTTGGGCTCTTCATTACCGTATTGGAAAGCTCAGAGACCATTTTTTGACTTGGATTAGCTTAGAGCTCAGAAAAACGAACAAAACCGAGCCAGGGGGCTGAGGAATAACAATTGCTAACATTTTTTAAAGTTTTTATGATCTGCCAGGTTGTAACTGTTCTCTGTGTGTTCATCATTTTATTTACTCCTCTGAACAGCCCTATGCTTCTATAATTAGAGATGAGGAACCGGGGACAGAAAGGAAAGGTCACTCAGTCAAGGGTCACAAATGGGAAGAACTGGAGGTGGAGTTTGAATTCAGGTTGTCTAACCTCTAAAGTAGGGGTGTCCAATCTTTTGCCTTCCCTGGGCCACATTGGAAGGAGAATTGCCATGGTCCACACATAAAATACAGTAACTGATGAACTTAAAAAAAAAAAAGCAAAAACAAAACAAATCTCATATTGTTTTAAGAAAGTATATTAATTTGTGTTGGGTTGCATTTGAAGCTGTCCTGGGATGCATGTGTTGGGTTGGACAAGTTTGCTCTAAAGGCTTCATCCTTTCTAAAGGGGCTGATGAGGAGAAGGGAACAGAAAATGCTTTTGCTAGAAGGTTGGGAAAGTGGAGAATGGGGATAAGAGAATTAGTTACTAATACTTTGGGGGACACCTGTTTCACACCAAACGTTTTTCTTCTCTATCTTATTTTTCCTCACTTTAACAGTGAGGTAGGTGATATAATTCCTGGATAAAGTACTTTGAGACACAGAGAAGTAAAGTAGACTTTAGGTTATACAATCAGAACTGGGGGCAATCAAGGATCAATACGTAGTACTGTGTGAATAGAAAATCTCTTGTCTTTTGTACACTATCATTTTCTGAATCAGAAGCAGTTCAGCAAAGTGGCTCCACCTACATAGACGTAGCAGGTAATTGCTGATTTGTTGTGATCTGCAGGGTGCCACTTTAAGGCCAATTTTCTAATTGAATTGCTGATACCTGAAATTTTACTATTTAAAATTACTCCTTTCAGGGAAGCCTCAGTGGGTTGAGCGCTCACTTTGCAGCACCGGGAACCGAGGATCAAGTCCCGGCCCCGGCCCTTGCGGACCCATATGCTGAACTGGGGAGTTCCCCCAGTTCAGTTCTCTCTCTGTCTCTGTATCTCTCTCTCTCTCTCTCTGTCAAAAAAAAAAAAAAAAAAATTACTCCTTTCAGTTATGAATTACTCTTTTTCCCTACAATGTAAATATACAGGAAAAGGCATCACATTTTATTAATGCACCTACTAGCACTGTAGTGTGAATTATGCCTGTTGGGATTTGAAGGTTCTTGGTGAGTGTATGTTGTAGAGATAGGTTTCTCATCCCTCATTGTTTAGAGAGTCCTCTGCTAGAAGATGTTAAATGGATTTGTATTGGGAAGAGTATACAAGAAGGGGGTTTCTGAACATTTTTACCTTGAATGTGGTACAGTTGTGCAATTTATAGTAAAATTCTTACTCAAATTGTCTCCATTTTGACAGTGATCCTGCAGAATTAACAGAATTTGACTACTGTTTAGAGGGCAAAGTATTTAGGCAATGCCTGACTGTGTGATAGGTAGGCTACTGCTTTATTTTCCACCACTCTATTCAAATTTCCCCCAGAACTCAAAAAGGCCCTCTGATTGCTCTTTTCTCTGCTCACATCTTCTATTGTCTGGTGAAATCCAACCTAATTTCCAATGACCAGGTAACTTATTTGTGAATGTCATTGGAACATTTTGAATATCCACCTTCAAGAAGAGTGAGGACAGATATTACATAGCCAGAAGCACACTGAATATAGATCTTGGCACATTGTGGGAACTCAAAAAATGTTTGTTGTGTTCATTTCCAAATCCTGCTTAAAGTTTAGTGACTGCAACCTCTGGTACCAACAAGTGCTAATATTACTGTTCATTAATCTACTTTATTATAAAAATAAATAGTGCTTTATAGTTAACATTCTCATTAAAATTTCTCTAAATACACTGCAACTCGTCTTTAAAATTAGTGTTATTAAGGTCCTGTGTGCTCACTAAAAAAAAAAATAAATAAATAAATTCAGAAATAACTCAGAAACATGAATTTCATCTTACCACAATCACCCCCCCAAAAATAACAAATGTTAACATTAAAAATGTTTTTTCTTTGTGACATTTTATAAGGCCAGATATTTCTCATTTTGAGTGGTAAAAAGGTATCCAAGAGAGAAATGAAATATCAAAGAAATTAAATTCATAGCCAATTGAATCTAAAACAAAACAAACTCACAGATACAGAGAACATTCTGATGGTTGCCAGATGGGTGGAAGTTTGTGGGGGATGGATGAAAAAGGGGAAGGGATTAAGAGGTACAAATTGCCAGTTACAAAAACAGTCACTGGTATGTAAAGTACACATAGGGAAATATAGTAAAAAATATTATAATAACTGTGTATGGTGTCAGATACTAGACTTATTGGGGTGATCACTTCATAAGTTATATAAATGTTTAATCACTATGTTGTGTACCTAAAACTAATAAAGGTGTCCCAAAATTCACGCAAGATTTGAATTTTGCATCATTTGTGCAGTAAAGTGTTGCCAATGAAGAAAAAAGACAGCGTGACAGCTGACAGTTCAGGGTTATTAAAAATGGAGCACTACACGAAAGAACAATGTGTTTTCATTGTTGAGCAATGAAAATTTACAATTTTTCATTATAAACCTGTGTTTTTTATCAAAATAACTTCTTGCGTGAATTTTGGGACACCCTCTATATGTCAGCTCTAATTGAAAATTAAAAAGATGAAAATAAATTCACAGCTAATCCCTAAACCCCATTTTAATATACAGCCTCCACTTCTCCCACTGAACTTAAATAAATGTTTTTCAGGAAGTAGATTACTTTTAAATTTTATTTACTTTTTTCTATTTCTCTTAGAGTGTTGCTAAATAGTCCCTAAGGCTGTCAGTAGATTGGGAATAAGAAATGAAAGCAGAGAAAGTATCTAAGTTAATAAGTAGTTGCTGTTTGATGAGGAGTTGACCGAATTATATTTTACCTTGGACAGATTTTACAGAGATGATGAGGGCCTTGGGATACCCTCGACATATTTCTATGGAAAATTTCCGCACACCAAATTTTGGACTTGTATCTGAAGTTCTTCTCTGGCTTGTGAAAAGGTGAGAACTGCACTTTATTGAAGTAAAAGAACAAATACTCAATTTTATTTATTAGCTACCTAGAGACAGGATACAAGGTCTGACAATAAAGTTCATGAATTTGCCACCATGCACATATGTTGGCAGCACTGTACAAACAACTTGGTAAGGTTTCATAACCTTGGTATATCAGTATCTCACATCTGTGTTCTTGTTGACTGTGGCAGTATCTTGCTGAGTGGCGTTCATTGTTGTTGCATGTTTTTGTGTGCCATTGTAAGTGTGTCAGAGCTTGAATTAGAGCAACAAACAAACATTAAATTTCTTATTAAACTTGGCAAGAGTAGAAGTGAAATCAGGGACATGTTAGTCCAGGTTTATGGGGATAATACAATGGAGAAAACGGCAGTGTACAAATGAATTGAACGTTTTTCTGAGGGGAAAGTGTCACTGATGAAAAGAGGTTAGGTTGGCCAATGGTGAACAGAAGTGATGAAAATATTGCAAAAATTTGTTGAATTGTGCTTCAAAATTACTAGCTGACTGAGAAGCATAGCAGCCCAGGTAAACATCAATAAAGAAACAACAATCTTAACTGAAAATATTGATATGAGAAAGGTGTGTGCAAAAATGGTTTCGAAGGAGCTCGCTGATGAACAAAAGCAAAGGGGAGTGGAAGTTTGCCATAGACCTTTTGGAGAGGCAGAGCGATGTTTTGGGGGCGGTGTTATCACTGGTGATGAAACATGGATGTACCAACAGGACCTTGAAACAGAGTACCAAAGTACACAATGGAAGTCAGCCAGTTTTCCACGGTCAAACAAGTTCCATCAGTCCAAATCAAGAGTCAGAATGATGTTGCTAACCTTTTTTGATATCAGAGGGATTGTTCATTATAAATTTGTATCAACTGGACAAACAGTAAACCAAATTAACTATTTGGAAGTGCTAAAAGGGCCGTGTGAAAAAGACAAACATGACCTGAACTTTTCTTCAACAACTTGTGGCTCTTGCAACATGACAGTGCACCAGCTTACACGGCACTCTGTGAGTTTTTAGCCATCAAGCAAATAACTGTATAGGAATACCCTCCCTACTCAGCTGATCTGGCCCCTAATTACTTTTTTTTTACCCGAAGATAAAGGAAATACTGAAAGGAAGACGTTTTGATGACATTCCGGGCATCAAAGGTAATCTGACAGACAGGTTTGATGGCCATTCCAAGAAAAAGAGTTCCAAAATTGCTTTGAAGGGTAGACTAGGTGCTGGTGACAGTGCATTGCTTTCCAAGGGGAATACTTTGAAGGTGACCATACTGATATTCAGCAGCAAGGTATGTAGCACTTCGAAGGTGACCATACTGATATTCAGCAAAGAGGTATGTAGCACTTTTTCTAGGATGAGTTCACGAACTTAGTTGTCAGACCTTGTATTGTTGTGAGGCAAAAGTAAAAGTTCAGTAAACTAAGTTTGGAAAACTTAGTTGTAACCTGTTAAAAATCAGTTGAGTTAAAGAATGCTCTGGGACAAGGAGAATATACCAGGCAGTGGTAAAAGACTATTTCTGAGTAGGAAGTGGGCACTGGGGTCAGAGCTCCTCTTCATCTCCCTCAGCTTTATCAGAGAATGACAGAGACCTACCTACACCTACTAATGAGTACACTGGGATATAGATTTATTTTATTGTTTTTGGCAGAGAGATAGAGACAGAAGGGGTCCATAGTTGTACATCATCAATTTTCAATGTGGTTTCATTCCACACAGGTGGGTGGAAACTGGGCTAGGGGCCTCCTGCATTGGAAGCACATCCCAGTTCAGCATATGGGTCTGCACAGGCTAGGTCCAGGATTTTATCCTCAGTCCCCAGGGCTACAAAGTGAGTGCTTAACCCACTGAGCCATCCCAGCTTCCCCTATACTGGGTTATAAATAATTTAAATTTCATCTTGTATGAAAAATCTAATATCTAACATTTAGGGTTGCAAACTTTTGTTAACCCTTTCCAATCCAATTTTTTTTTTTTTTTTTGAAAATTGGTTACAAGCCATTTCTTATTTATTTATTTTTTAAATTTTTGACAGAAAGAGAGAGAGATACAGAGAGAGAACTGAACTGTGGGAACTCCCCAGTTCAGCATGTGGGTCTGCCTGAGCCGGAGCCGGGATTTGATCCTCGGTCCTCAGGGCTTCAAAGTGAGCATTTAACCCATTGAGCCATCTTGGCTTTCCCCCAATCCAATTTTTATGCAACCCACATCCCCCCCAACTCCCAATTTATTTTGGCCGGGAAAGAGGTCGGTGGACTATTACTATACTATAGTTTGAAAGGAGAAAAACATAATATGAACATAAATGGTGATTTATTTTCTTTTTTACAATGTCAGATGTCGTCCAGCATCGGAGCAGAAGAGGAAAAAGGGTTGGACTGGAAAGGGTTAAGGACATAGTAAATATCTTAGGCATTGCAAGCTACATAAAATCTCTACTGCACATTCTACCTTATGTTTTGTTTTTTTATAACTCTTAAAAAATGTAAAACCTTTCTTAGCTTACAGGCTGTACAGAAATAGGCCAAGGGCTACCGTTTGCTGACCCCTGGTGGGTCATCAATAAAACAAAGAAAGTAACTCCCAACAACTTGGCTGCTTCTGAGAGTTAACCAGTTAGCCCTAAGTCAAGAGATGTCAGTCAAAGTAACCATTCTGATTATTTTAATGAAACTTTGAGGTCTGAGAGAAATTTAATTTTGTAAGCTGAGCCCCATATTTGATTTTTGAAATCAGTTCAACCTATTCTTAGGTGAAGATTTGCTCCTTGGATGTTTGATATTTTGTGTTACTTTTGAATTTGTTATCAATCGTACTTCCTTAGCTGGGGACTATAAGATCCACTGGCTTCTCTGTTGCCCACTTTCTCTTTTGTGGACTTTCTACTTAATTAACTGATAATCTTCTCTCTTTCTCTCTAATAGGTATGAACCTCAGACTGACATTCCTTCTGATGTTGAGACAGAACAAGACCGAGTTTTCTTCATTAAGGCAGTTGCCCAGTTCATGGTTAGTTCATAGTTATTTGTTGGAGTTGTAAAATTAAATACATTAGAAAGAGATGAGTCCTAGTTAGGGCTGCCTCAAGTTTCTAAACCTATTCCATTACCAGGTTTCTGCAGAGCCATTTCCCCAGCAAAGTTATTTTTCTTTTTGTTTTTAATCCGTTGTTTGTTAAGAATTTCATTTAGGGGAAGCCGGGATGGCTCAGTGGGTTAAGTGCTCACTTTGCAGCACCGGGGACCGAGGATCGAGTCCCGGTCCCGGCCCGTGCGGACCCATGTGCTGAGCTGGGGAATTCCCCCAAGTCAGTTCTCTCTCGGTCTCTGTCTCTGTATCTCTCTCTCTCTCTCTCTCTCTCTCTCTGTCAAATAAAATAAAATGAAGTTAAAAAAAAGATAATTATTAAAAAAAAAAAAAAGAATTTTATTTATTTTTGAATAGGTAGTATATTTCATGGTTAAGAAATGTTTCTTAGATCATGAAATGATATAGAGTAAAATGACTTCTTATCCTGTCTGCCATCACCCCAGTTTCATTTCCAGTAATCACTTTTCTTTTTTTGTTAAATTTATTGTGGTGACATTAATTGACGTCAATTACATTGTTTCCAGGTGTACAATTCTACATTACATTGTCTATACATCGCATTATGTGCTCACCACCCAGAATCAGCTCACTTTCCACCACCGTATGTTTGATACCCCTCCCTATTCCCCCCACCCATCTCTCCTACCCACCTCCTCCCTAACACTCAAGTAACCACTAAACTATTGACTGTGTCCTTGAGTCTTTGTTTCTTTGTTCCTTTCAGTTTTAAATTCCACCTAAAATGACTTCTTATCCTGTCTGCCATCACCCCAGTTTCATTTCCAGTAATCACTATTTTTAATACCATCCAGAGTTTTTTTTAACGCATTTTTATAAGTCAATAGAATATATATTATTCTTTTTTACACAAAAGTATGGTGGCATACTATACACCACTGTTTAGAATATTGCTTTTAGCACTTAATTGTACCTTTTGGAGAACCTTGCAAATACACAGAATTTTCTCATTCTCTTATTACCAGAGTAGTTTGCTTACCTGATCGTACCACAATTTATGTAATTTATACAAACAGGCATTTATGTTGTTTGTAACCTTTGCTCATTTCATTTGTGAGTATATCCCTGGGATAAGTTCCAGAATTAGAATTGCTGGGTTGAAAGATATGTAATTTTGTTGTCATTTACCAAATTGCTCACCATCAAGATAATATCAATTTATACACCTACTTGCAATGTATGAGTCACTTGAAAGTTTGACTCTTAATAGGATCAGGTTATATCCAATTATTGACAGACATTTTCAAATTACCTACATGGTATTTGGTTTATATTTTACAAGAGTCTTAAACTGTTTTTTTTTTCTTTTTTTTTCTTTTTGTCTGAAAATAGGCCACCAAGGCACATATAAAACTTAATACTAAGAAGCTTTATCAAGCAGATGGGTATGCAGTAAAAGAACTACTGAAGATCACCTCTGTCCTTTATAATGCCATGAAGACCAAAGGGATGGAGAGCTCTAAAATAGGAGAGGATGATATCAGCAAATTCAAGTTTGATCTTGGCTCAAAGGTAAGGACAATTCAAGGCTTGTAGTGAGGGACAGAATGTGTATTTCTCAAACTCTGAAATGGAACATGTCATACTCAAAGCACCATTTTTTTCTTACTCCTTGACTGAGGGCAATTTGTCAGTTTTGTACTTACCAGCATTTGGATAAAAGCAGAAGTTACAATAAATTAATTCAACAATTTACCAAAAACGTGTTGTCTCTCAGGCACTTTTAACAGTGCTGGGGCATAGGTGTGAATGACAGGGACAGAAACCCTCTGTTCTTCAGCTCAATCAGGGAGTAGACTAAACCTCAAAACAGAAAGAATGGCAGGTCAGATGAGTAAATATGTGGAGAATAGTGAAGAAGGGAAGGGGACAGTGAGGTATCTTAAATGGGGAGATAGGACAGCCTCAGGGATTGAATGACCTGAAGGAAGGAAGGAGTAGTCTTGTAGTAGAGGAGGAAAGTGTCCTCTAATGATAGTTTGCTTTGTGTGTACAAGGGGGCCATATGATGAGAGCCAAGAGGGGAGGCAGTGACAGACCCCATAGTGCCTAGAAAGCCATGATAAAAACTTTGACTTTACTCTGAGGTAGAAAATCATTGAGTTTAGAGCAGAAAAGTACATCATTTGGAACTTCATATTAAAAGGATCACTCTGGCTTCTGGATGGAGATCAAACTAAAGGGGGAGGCAAAGGAGAGATCTGCTAGAAAGCCAGAGATGACAGTGACTTGGAGCAGAGTGGTTGTGTGAGGTGGATGTCAAGAGTTCAGCTGAGCTGCCAGGTGTTAGAGAACTCAAAGCAACAAACCCAAAATGAAAGGTAAGTATTTACTTACAGCAGTGATATAAGCAAGAGGCTAAAACCAGAGGAAGCATTGACTTTCTCTGTTCCTCTTCCCCCCATAGAATGGAGCACTGGTTAAGGGTCAAGTCATGGGGACCATCTCACTGTTGAGAAAGCCCTGAGCAAAAGGCTCTGGCAGTTTATATACACTGAGGTGGGAGAGGCTAGGAGTGGAAAAGTTGTGCGTACCACCAAATCAGTGGGGAAAAGTGTCCTTAAGTTTTCTCCCCACCACCACTCATAAGGAGGCCTCAGTAGAGGTGCCAAAGAAGACCTTGCCTAAGGCCTCAGATTAAGAGGCCTAGGAATGAAGGTACTTGGGCTAGGAATGCAGATATTTTTAATATCATAACCAGCCAGAGTACTTGAGGCCTTGACTGCAGCTCCATTCAGAGATTGTAGTAGCCTGGTGTATCCCAAGTCTAATGTGTAGATATGGGGCGGGCAGCTTTTCCCTGAGGCATGCCAGGTAAAGCCTTTATAGTGGCCTGTGGTCAGGCCTAAGAAATCACACATAGGTTTTTAATGAGGAGCCAGAATCCTCAGTGGAAAGAAGTAGCCAGAGGTTAGAACATATTTTAAAGGTTAATCTTATAGGATTGGATGTGGGTGGAGAGAAAACAGACAATAAGAGGAAAATCCTAAAGCAGCTCTGTTTAGAACTTTCTGTATTTGCCATAAGGTGGAGCCACTAGCCATATGTGGTTAGCACAACTGAGGATCTGAATTTTAAATTTTATTTAATTTAAAATAATTTAACATTGAAAATGACCACCTGGGGATACCAGGATGGCTCAGAGGGTAGAGCTCTAGCTTTGTAGCCCTTGGGTCTGAGGATTGAATCCCATCCCTGACCCATGTAAACCCATATGCTGAACTGCAGTGTGCCCCCAGTTTAGTTCTGATTGAGGCAAGCTTCCCATGTGGAAGGCTTCCAAGTCGGCTCCCAGCTTGTAGCGGCGTGCCTCCCATGTGGGAGGCCCCCAGCCAGGCTCTTGTCCTATGTGGCCCCCTGTCCACCTGTGTGAAATGAAACTATGTCAAAAACTGATGACTTACAACTATGGAGACTGCTCTGAGCCTTCTCCCTTCTCTCTGTCTGTCTCTGTCAAAAACAATAAATCTTTAAAAAAAAAAAAAAAAGGTGACCTGTGGCTAGTGAGTACTGTATTAGACATCATAGTGCTGAAGTTTTGTTCTAGAGTACCTAGAAGGATGAACTTGCCATTTTTGAAATGGACAAGAGTTTGTAAGAAGCAGGTTTGAGAGGAAAGACTGAGTTTGGCTTGGGACATGTTAAATTTGAGTTATTCATGAGATGTCTGAGTAAAAGAGGTTGAGCCTCCACTCATAGATTGAATTAAAGCCACAAGTTCAGAAGGGAGTGTGAATGGAAAAGAGGTCAGGGGACTTAACTCTGGTATACTCCAGTGCTGAGATGTGGGGAAGATGATGAGACTCCTGCAAAGAGAGTTGGAAATTTGCTGCTAGTAAGGTAGTAGAATACAAAGCTAGCAGGATGGAATTCTGGAAATAGGAAGAAAGTCATCAGCTGTGAATGAAGGGGGAAAGTTGTTGCTGGTAGTTTGAAAATAAAAGAGAAGTTAGGGATTTGTTTTTTAGGAGAGAGGGAACATTTACAGAGAAGGGAAATGTTTGTTTGAGCTCTTTGAAAATTTAGCATACTCAAGGAAGAGGGGGTTACATGAAAATCCTAAGAAAGAGCTTGTGCTAAATCACCATCATCATCTTCATCTTCATAGCATTGCTGCCACCCTTGTGGGATCTGGGTACTACTGTTTTATGTTAACTCATTTGAGCCTTGCAGCAGTCCTGTGAAGTACAACCTAAAGGCAGAGAATGAGAGGTCAGGAGGGTTAAACAAAGGATATCAGGATGCTGCACTAGGAAATGTGTCCCTCAGGTTGCTCCTCCTTCAGTTACCCCAGCATTGTTGGGGTCCCCTGTTGTGACCTAGTCCATCTAAATGGGAAGCATGCTAACTTTCACCCTCATACTGTTGGGTTGAAGATTACATTTGACTTGCCATTTGGGTTTTCAGAGAGACCCAAGTGACCCTTGGTCTAGTATTTATGTAGATCTATGTTTCCTAACTAGTATCCTGAGGGCTCTCCTCCACAGTAAGTAAATATGTGTCTTATGGAAAATGTATTCTGTATTCAAGTATCCTGGCTTGAGGTAGGAATTGATATTAATGCACTTTTTCTGAATGCCTATCAAAAACCTGTCACTGAGGTTCCTGTTTTTGATATTTTCCTTCCAGATTGCAGATTTGAAAGCAGCCAGGCAGCTTGCTTCTGAAATCACTTCCAAAGGAGCATCTCTTTATGACTTGCTGGGCAAAGAGGTAGAGTTGAGGGTAAGTGGTGCTCAGATTATTTAATTACTTCCTCAGCTAAACAGATCTTCAGTTTTCTTTTTAAATTATTTTTTCTTTAAAGATTTATTTTTATTGTTTTTGACAGAGAGAGAGAGACAGAGACAGAGAGAAGGGGGAGGGTTTTCTACATAGTTTCATTCCACAAGTGGGCACTTGGGACCGCACAGGGCAGGAACTGGGCCGGAGTCTCACTCTGGTGAGAACCGAACTGAGGGCACTCCCTAGTTCAGCATATGGTTCCACACGGGCCGGGGCCGGTATTCGATCCTTGGTCCCCAGGGCTACAAAGCAAGCACTTAACCCACTGAGCCATCCCGGCTTCCCCTTTTAAAATTATTTTTATCCCTATTCTGATTTTATTAAATTGTACCTGATGAAATGAGATAACGTGTGGGAAAGTAATATATAATGTTAGCTGCCATTCTGTTTCTAGTGAGCACTGGTTGTTTTTGACATCTAGTTCAGAAATAGTAAATATTTGGCAAGTTGAAACTTTCCTCTTTGTGCCCATGACAGACTTTTATCGATCATGATGCTTTTCCCTGGTAAACAGAGCCTCAGCATTCTTCTCAACAAAATGTTCTTCTGAGCCATGGTTTCTAAACCTTGTGGCACAGGGGAATTACCTGGGGATCTTTAAAAACTAATGATGGGAATGCCAGGATAGCTCAATAGATTGAGTGCTTTCCTTGCAACCCCAAGGTCTGGGGATCTACTCCCGACCCCAGCCCATGCACTTCCACATGCTGAACTGCGGCAGGCAACTTGTAAAGTTTTTAAATGAAGTACCATGACCACTGTCTCACTACCTTGCCTATGTTCTGGCCTTGCTAGTATAGAATAATGTTATTTTTCTCCCTAGTTTTTATTTCTGCCATAGGAGCAGGCTGGAAGTGGGTCACTTGGGTGCCCCACTTCCAGCCCTCCTTTTTTTTTTTTAATACATCTTTTTTTTAAATTTATGTATTTATTTATTTTTAATTGTTTTTTGACAGAGAGAGAGAGACAGAGACAGAGACAGAGAGAGAACTGAACTGGGGGAGCTCCCAGTTCAGCACATGGTTCTGCACGGGCCGGGGACGGGATTCGATCCTCGGTCCCCGGCGCTGCAAAGCGAGCGCTCAACCCACTGAGCCATCCCGGCTTCCCCACCCCTTTTTTTTTTTAAGATTTATATTACTGTTTGAGAGAAGGTAAGAAAGAGAGAGAGAAGGGGAGAGGGCCCAGAGCAGTCTACATAGTTATACATCATTAGTTATGACATAGTTTCATTCCAGACAGGTGGATGTGAGGCTGCATGGGGCGGGAACCAAACTGGGGGCTTTCCACATGGGAAGTGAGAACCTTTACCACCAATCTGATGGTTACCAGTTGTGCTGTAGTTCAGCATATGGGTTCGGGCCTGGGCCAGGATTAGATTTTCGGACCTTGTGGTTGCAAGGCAAGTGCTCAACCTGATAAGCTATCCCGGCATCCTTCCCTGCTCTTGATATATTGACCTAATGGTTGCCACTGGCTGAAGTGTAGTTGGCAGAACAAAACTGCCATTATTGTCTAATAACTAATTTATATAATTAATGAGGCAGCTCTAGGCTTTTCATGTTATCTGTTTATAGTGCAGTTGTGCATACAAGTATGTCTACACATGTTCCTAACAAACCTGGAGATAAGAGCATGTCATTTGCTATTTGCCAGTGGAATGGTAGCTTTATTGCAAGACTTCACCAGGATTCCACTGGGGACCCTTTTAGCACCATCATGTAATGAATTGTTGAAACAATCAGTAGTTGAACTATTGCCATAGAATCCAGGGAAACCCTAAATGTATTACTTCTCTCAAATTCTGTGTATAGTCATGATATGAGGAAGATCCCCTACCCAGTATCTGTTTTTCATTCAACAAATTTTCAGTGAGGACCAACTAACACTAACGACAGGCAAGGCACAGAGCTCTGTATCCTTGAGTAAATCATAATCCCTTCCCTGGGTAGTTTTCTACCAGTGGGGAGATAAGGTACGCCATGGAGTAAAGGAAGCACAAGACAGAGTTTGATAGTCTTCCAGGAACCTCATAACTGCATTCATGTTATTAGGTTGGTGCCAAAGTGATTGTGGTTTTGGACCATGAATTTTGAATTATGATAAGTAGGCTCAAACACATCTTTATTAATCAAAATAGGAATCTTTACAATCAACATATTTTTGCCAATGAGAAATAAGTTTGTATAGGTATTCCTGTAGCATAAAAATCCATGCTTCAGGATTTGACAAACTCTTGGAAAGCATTTTCTGCATTGTGCTGGTTTTTGGAAGCATTTTCCCTACAAAAAGTTGTCAAGATGCTTGAAGAAGTGGTAGTCGGTTGGGGAGAGGTCAGATGAATGTGGTGGATGGATGAGACAAAACTTTATAGTCCAATGTTCAGCATTTGAAGCATTCGTTGGTTGTGCTATGTACGGTTGGGTGTTGTCATGGAGAAGAATTAGGACCTTTCTGTTGACCAATGCTGGCTGCAGGTATTTCAGTTTTCAGTGCATCAAATCAATTTGCTGAGTGTACTTCTCAGATGTAATGATTTTGTTAGGATTCAGAAAGCTGTAGTGGATCAGACTGGCAGCAGGTCACCAAATAGTGACCATGACCTTTTTTTGGTGCAAGTTTGGCTTTAGAAAGTCCTAAAATAAAACTTAAAAAAAAAAAAAAAAGAAAGTGCTTTGGAGCTTTTTCTCAGTCCAGCCACTGAGCTAGTTGTCTCTGGTTGTTATATAAAATCCACTTTTTGACACATGTCACAATCTGATCAAGAAATGGGTTGTTGTTGCTTAGAATAAGAGAAGATGACCCTTCAAAATGACGATTTTTTGGATTTCCAGTCAGCTTATGAGGCACCCACTTATTGAGCTTTTTCACCTTTCCAATTTGCTTTAAATGCCAAATGACTGTAGAATGGTCAACGTTGAGTTCTTGGGTAATTTCTCATGTAGTTGTAAGAGGTTCAGCTTTGATGATTTGCTCTCAATGGGTCATTGTCAACTTCCAATAAATAGCTAGCCACCATGCTCCTCATCATCAGTCTTTCATCTCCTTTGCAAACTTCTTGAACCACTACTGAACTGTTCATTCATTAGCAGTTCTTGGACCAAATGCATTGTTGATGTTGCAAATTGTCTCCATTGCTTTACAACTCAATTTGAATTCCAATAAGAAAATTGGGGCTGCTGGGATAGCTCAGAAGGTTGACTGCTTGCCTTGCAATTGTGAGGTCTGGGATTGAATCCCGTCCCTGGCTCATGCAAACCTATATGCTGAACTGTGGCACAAGTGGTAAAAGCCTAGATGGCGGCAAAGGTTGTTGCCTCCCAGGTGGGAGGCATCCAGTTTGGTTACTGCCCTGCGTGGCCCCACATCCTCCCTGCGTGGCCCCTCATCCACCTGAGTGGAATGAAAAACCGTGTCACAACTTATGATGTGCAATTATGGAGACTGCTCTGTGCCTTTAGCCCTTTTCTCTCTCTCTTTCTTATTCATCTTCTCTCAAAAACAATGAAATAAATCTTTAAAAAAAAAAAAGAGGGTAAGCTGGGGTGGCTCAGTGGGTTAAGCACTCGCTCGCTTTGCAGCCCTGGAGCCCGAGGATCAAATCCCGGCCCTGGCCCAGGCGGACCCATGTGCTGAACTGGGGTGTGCCCCCAGTTCAGTTCTTGCCGGGGCCTATGCAGGAGGCTCCTGGCCCAGTTCCTGCCCTGCGCAGCCCCGTGCCCACCTGTGGAGTGAAACTATATGAAAAACTAGTGCTATCAACTATGGAGACTGCTCTGGGCCCTTCCCATTTTCTCTGTCTCTCTCAAAAACAAAAAAACAAAAAATAACAATAAAAATAAATCTTAAAAAAAAAAAATCATTCAAATTTGCTTTTTGTCCAACATCATTTCCATAGTCTAAATATAAAATAAACAGCAAGTAATAATAAGGTGACCAACTTTTTTCCAATGAAAAGGAGGATACATTGGGGGAAGTCAGTTACATTGGCTCAGTGGATTAAGCGCTCACTTTGCAGCCCCAGGGACCGAGGATTGAATCCTGGCCCTGGCCCATGCGGGCCCACATGCTGAACTGGGGAGTTCCCCTAGTTCAGTTCTCACCGGGGCGAGACCCCGGGCCAGTTCCTGCCCTGTGCAGCCCTGCCCACCTGTGGAATGAAACTATGTGAAAAAACCGATGATGTGCAACTATGGAGACTGTTCTGGGCCCTCCCCCTTCTCTCTGTCTCTGTCTCTGTATCTCTCTCTCTCTCTCTGTCAAAAACAATAAAAATAAATCTTAAAAAAAAAAAGCAGTCAAATATATGGTGATGAAAAAAAAGGACATAAATAAATAAGGAGGACATAAATAAATTAAAGAAACAAATATTGCAAATAAAAATATTTATTTATTTATTTATTTTTAAATATATACATTTTATTTATTTTTGACAGAGAGAGAGAGAGAGAGAGAGATACAGAGACAGAGACAGAGAACTGAACTGGGGGTACTCCCCAGTTCAGCATATGGGTCCGCACGGCCCGGGGCCAGGATTCGATCCCCGGTCCCCGGCACTGCAAAGTGAGTGCTTTACCCACTGAGCCATCCCGGCTTCCCCCAAAAATTTATTCTTTGCAACAATAACTAAACAGAAAGCATTACAATATAGTAAATATATAATGCAGGCATATTATGATTAATTATTATTTAAATATGAATATTTTTTATTGAATGAATATTTTTTGTTAATTGTCATTTTCTAACACAATATTAGAAATATTCGTACAAGAACTATTTTTTATATTTAATTTCACAGCAAGTGCTGCAGCTAGAATATCAACATTCAGTCTTGATTTTTCAGTTGTCCAAAAATCTAGCAATTGAAAATACCCTTTCAACTGCTGCATTAGTGCCAGAGCAGCACAATGTAAATTGGACTAGAAGAAGTAAATTTTCATATGGTATATGTGCATTTTTGAAATGGTTGAATATTTCCACCCATTTTTTATCAACTTCAACATGTTCTTTTTCCCACTCGACCAATTTTTCAGAATTTAAATAAATATTCAGTTTTCTAATTTCTTCAAATAGACAATTGTCTATTTTAATGTCTGGTAGTTCTGTGGATAAAAACTGAACGAACACAAGTTGAAAAGGAGGACATCTTCGAGGACACTTTTCGAGGGAGGACAGAACTTCCAAAAGGAGGACTGTCCTCCCTAAAGGAGGACGGTTGGTCACCTTAGTAATAAGTAATTAGCAAAAAATTAAAGTGAAAAATGCACATTAAAATGATTTATAACACAACCACATTTATTTAAGAATATATTTCGATATCAAATGACAAATTTCAACAATGCAAAAAATGCAATTATGTTTGTACCAACCTAATAGAATCCCATGTCTCAGAAGTTCCCAGTACTGATATAATACAGTGTTCCCTCGCCACTTCGCGCTTCATGGTTTGCGGCTTCAGTGCTTCGCGGGTTTTCCCAAAATATTCATCAAAAATTAAAATTAAAAAATACAACCATGTCGGCAGCCACATTGCGGAAAGGAGCGTTGTTTCGTGTTGATGCGAGAGAGAGAAGGATCCCTGCATGTCAAACAAAGAGATGAGTTGACTCAGAGTCCATACCACGGGCTCTCATAAAGGCGCGTGATTGGTTTCCGGTGCGACATCGACCAATGAGAAAATTCCTAGGGGCAAATCCTACTTCGCGGTTTTTCAGCTTTCGCGGAAGGTTCTGGTCCTCATTAACCGCAAAAAACGAGGGATCGCTGTATGCACAAATGCCTCCTTTGATTGGTCCATGGTTAATGGTAGGGGCAGAGCCAAGGTGACTTTTTTTTTTTTTAAGATTTATTTTATTGTTTTTGACAGAGACAGAGAGAGACACAGGCAGAGAGAGACAGAGAGAAGGGGGAGGACCCAGAGCAGTCTCCTTAGTTGTACGTCATCAGTTTTCAACATGGTTTCATTATACAGGTGGGTGGGGGCAGGAACTGGGCCAGGGGCCTCCTACATGGGAGGCACACCTCCTCGAGCCAGGGGCTGAACCTGGGGGTGAAAACTGAACTTGGGGCTTCCTGCATGGGAAGCACACCCCAGTTCAGCATATAGGTTCTCATGGGCTGGGGCCAGGATTCGATCCTCAGTTCCCAGGCTACAAAGTGAGCACTTAGCCCACTGAGCCATCCAGCCTTTCCCCAAGGAGACTCTTCATTGGTTTCAGTTGTCAATGATAGACAACTTATAGGGACTTAAATCATAATAAAGATTGTAGAGTCTGGTAGGGTATTCAGACAGCAAGTTGAGTTGCACTTGGTTTGGGGATCACTTGAATAGAAAGCAGGTAAAGAAGCAAATTTAGGAGAAAAGATATGGAATGGTAAGCCCATGGAGTTAATGGGGGGCCTGGGGCCTGTAACTGAAAAGGAGGCCTTGAGCACTTGGAGAGAAGCCAGGTTGGCATTAGGATTATAGAAGACGTGTGGAGAAGGTGATAATGGAAGTGTTTTTGCATCAGAGATCCACAGTGTAATCAAGCTTTTAAGAACCAGTTCATAAGCCATATTTAGATCTGGGAATTGGTTTTGAGAATCCCTCTAAAAATATAATTTATTTCATTTTATCTCATAGGAACTGAGAACAGAAGCAATTGCCAGACCTCTGGAAATAAATGAGACTGAAAAAGTGATGAGAATTGCAATAAAAGATATTTTGGTAAGATAATTTTGCTTTTATTTGATATTTTTGTGTCCAGGCATCAAAAATATTGATTTCTTGCCTCCATAAGGGAGAACAAGCTAGGCCTAGTAACAAAGAAAGCATGTTAGTGGGGAAGTGAAAAATTTAGAGAACATTCTAAAATACTTAGGTAACTTACTACTATTATTTTTCTCCTTGTTAGAAATGTGAGCAATTTCTCATGTTACTAAAAATTTGTAAATTTTGATAGTTTAATCATTCTCTTAAATTTTTCAATGAATTTAGTAAATAATTTTATATTTTATGGACTCTTCATCCTTTATTTAACCAATTCCTCATTGCTGGGCATTTTAACTATTTCTAGGTTTTTAAAATTCTAAATAGCACTATAATAAATAGTACAATCACCATCCTTTACTACTCACCCACGATCAATTATTATTTGCTTCATTTTATCTAAAGCATTCATTTGGAAGGCAGATAGTGAGGGAGACCTAGACTCAGACTGTTTGGGTTTGAATCCCACCATGTGATCTTAGGCAAGTTACTTAACCTCTCTATGCCTCACTTTCCTCATTTATAAATTGGGGAGAATGGCAGTACCCACCACATAGGGTCCCTTGAACATTCATTATGACAGTGCATGTCAAACAGTCTTTGTCACATAGTAGGTATTTAGTCATTATTCAGATTCATTTTATTTAGTAGACATAGGTAAGGGGGGCCCTTATGTAAATTAAGAGTAGGCATAAAATAAAAATTTGCTGAAAGGTATACAAAATTCTAAGATTGATAGGGTTTTATACTACCCTGTTATAAAATAGTAATACTCCCTGGGTAACCCAGCATAGGCATCCAGAGCAACCACATAAATATGTCATTTTTGTACATACAAGGGCTATCTGGAAAAAAAAATCCTGCCATAAATGCCTCTTTTTTATATTACATGACTGGATACTTTCTGGGTAGCCCTCGTATATATGTACATATATTTATGTATTAATACATGTCAGTATTTATGTGCACACAATATGTACATGCATGCCCACATAAACATTCATACATCTCTTAGTTCTGAGCATACCTGGTACCCAGATTTGGGCCTCTAAATTTCATTTTTTACTAAAAGTAACCAGGGATACTGGGGAGAAATGGCTGATTCTAAAGCTGGGACCAGAAAGTGCAAGATCTTGTGCCAGAAAGCAAGAAAGTGCTCTAAGAGTGAAAGGGGTCTGTCAAAAGGACAGAAGCCAGCCAAAATAAATAAATAGTAGTAATGGATTATAGACCATTGAATAAAATGGGAGACCATGAGTTCTCAGCAATACAAAAAATAAAAATAGATGCATATATTGACAACTGATGAAAAGCAGGTTTTTCACATAGTTTCAAAGGAGCTCCCCACAAAATACAGTCATATCTATGTTATTCATTCTAATGTTTCATCATCTGAAGCTAATCAGACACACAAATTGGGGGCATCCTATAAATTACCTGGCCCATGTACTTCGATAATGAAAAGGTCACAAAAGTCCAAGAAAGGCTCAGAAGCAATTTTGGACTGAAGGAAGCTAAGGAAACATGACAACCAAATGCCAAGGATGATTCCCACTTGCTGTTAAGGTCTTAATGGGGACAAATGGGGAAACTTGGGTGGACCTGAGCATTAGATAGTAGTAGTGCATCAGAATTAGTTTTCTGTGTGATGATTTATTGTGGTTATGTAAGAGAAAGTATTTATTCATAGGAAATGACACACTAGAGTATCTAGCAGAGATGGAACATCAGATCAGTAAACTCACCTAGGTCAGGAGAAAATGCTTTGTATTATACTCTAGCTGTTTGTAAGTTTGTGATTGTTTCTAAATTTAGAAATTAATGATAATACTCTTGGGCTTGTCATTGTTCTGGCTGAATCAACTTATTATTGCATGACTATGCCTTTAGCACTAAGAATATATCAAAAATAGAACATCCAGATGAGGACACCGTTCATTACTTGGTGAACACCTTTTAAGTAAGATATTTCAAAAGACAGCAAAAGCAAAAATAAACAAATGGGACTATATCAAACTAAAAAGCTTTTGTACCACCAAAGAAACCATCAACAAAACAAAAAGGTAGCCTACTGAATGGGAGAAGATATTTGCAAATGATATATCTGATAAGGGGTTAATATAAAAAATATATAAAGAACTCAAAGATCAACTTCAAAAAAATAAAAATTCCAATTAAGAAATGGACAGATGGCCAACAGACATGAAAAGATGCTCAACATTACTAATCATCAGGGAAATGCAAATCAGTACCACAGTGAGATAGCACCTCACTCCTATAAGAATAGCTACTATCAATAAATCAACAAATAGCAAGTGTTGGTAAGGATGTGGAGAAAAGGGAACCCTTATACACTGTTGGTGGGATTATAAATTGGTGTAACCACTATGGAAAATAGTATGGAGGTCTCAAAAAATTAATAATAGAATTGCACTTCTGGGTACTTATCTGAAGAAATCAAAAACAGTAATTCAAAAATATATATTTTTACAACAACCAAAAATGTGGAAGCAACCTAAGTGTTCATTGATAGATGAATGGATAAAGAAGGTGTGGTACATATTATTGTTAAACCATAAAAAAATGAGTGAAATCTTGCCATTTGCAACAACGTGGATGGACCTAGAGGGTATTATGCTAAATGAAATAAATCAAGACAGAGAAAGACAAATACCATATGATTGCACTTATATTTGGAATCTGAAGAACAAAATAAATGAATAAACAAGACATAAACCTACAGATACAGAGAACAAACTGATGGTTACTAAGTAAGAATGGGGCTAAGGGGATGGGTGAAAAAGGTGAAAGGGATTAAGATGGACAAATTGCTACATTTAAAAACAATCACGAGGATGTGAAGTACCGCATAGGGAATATATAGTCAATAATATTGTACCTGCTACGAATGGTGCCAGATGGGTACCAGACTTCTCTGGGGGATCACTTTGTAAGGTATGAAGGCTGTCCAGAAAAAAATCCACTGTTGTCAATATAACGAGAATGGTTACATGGCTGGAGACTTTCTGGACAGACCTCATACATTAAATGTGTCTAATCACTAGTATACATGAAACTAATATAATATTGTATGCCAACTGTAATTGAAAAAAATAAATTAAAAATTTATGTTTAAAAAATATCTTTTCAGGTTAAACACTTGCTTTGCAGCCCTGGGGACCGAGGATTGGATCCCAGCCCCAGTGGACCCATATGCTGAACTGGGGTATGCTTCCCATGCGGGAGGCCCTCCAGTTCAGTTCTGGCCCCCCAGTTTGGCTCCTGGTTCAAGGGGGTTACCTCCCATGTGGGAGGCCCCCAGCCCAGTTTCTGCCCTGCACGGCCCCTTGCCTACCTGTATGAAATGAAACCGTGTCGAAAACTGATGACATACAACTATGGAAACTGCCTTCAAGCTACCCACTTCTCTCTGTCTCTGTCAAAAACAGTAAATCTTCTTTAAAAATATATTTTCATTGTTGGAAAATATCTATATTTGATAAATCAAAAACCAACATGGATACTTAAAGGGGCTATGAAAAACAGGTTTTTTATTTCAGAAAACTAGGGAAATTATATTTATTGCATTGATCTTTTTAGACTAACAAATACCTTTTTAAAAGTTGTTTTTATTTTTTTAAGATTTATTTTATGGTTTTAAGAGAAGATGAGAGTGAGAGAAGGGGGGAGGGCCCAGAGCAGCCCCCACAGCCACACGTCATCAGCTATGTCACAGTTCCACTCCACAAAGGTGGATGTGGGGCTTTGCAGGACAGAACCCCCCCCCCCACACACACACACACACACACACACGGGAGGTGAGAACCCCAGGGGTCACCAGCCGGTCTGTAGTTCAGCACATGGGCCTTCACAGGCCAAGGATAGGACCTGATCCCTGGACCCCACCGCAGAAAGGCAAGTGCCCCACCCACTGAACTACCCTGGCATCCCCTGTTTTTATTTTTGAGGTCAGATAAATTCACTAGGTTTTAATCTGACTTTATTCAGAGAAATAGTTGCCATCAACTTGAATTGTTTGTTCACAAAGGAAACTTATCTTGTCTTCCTATGAGAGTGAACTTACATTTCTGTTTTATTTTTTTAATTTTTAAAAATTTT
>PVKE010004960.1:0-61543 GCA_004027555.1 Craseonycteris thonglongyai | reverse complement strand
AGAGGAGGGAGGAGGGGGCAGGGGGGAGGGAGAGTTGTGTGGGGAGGGGGGAGTGGGCACCAGATATGTCGGGTTGCGGGGGGACCTGATTCTGGGAGCTGGGCACATAATGCGATGCATGGGTGATGTGATGTGGAGTTGTCCATTGGGAAACTGTCTAATTGTTACCAACCAATGTCACCCCATTAAATTTAACAATAAAATATAATAATATTAAAAAAAAAAAAATCCAATTATCAAGCTTACCTAAGCTTGATGTTATACTCCAGAGTTCCTTTTCTAGTTTCCTTCTTTTATCCCTGCTTTTTTACATTTGATAGATAATTATAAACCTCCATGACAATTTCTTCAAATAAACAAATTTATGGTGAAAAGAGAGCTAGCTGAGAATGTGAAACTGAAGGCTGGATAAATGACTTAAAGTAGAAAGTAAAAGTGGATTATGTCAAAAACATTAATAGCATATAAAGACATTAAGTAGGAAATCACTTGGACCATTGATAAAAATGGATACCTATTGTTCTTCGTTATTTCTGGATAGATGTGGTCTAGTAAAACCAGAAGTTATTTCTATAAGCAAAGAAGAGGTAGATCCCCAGGCAACAACCGAATTCAATCTAAACTAGAGTATTTTTGCAGAGAAAAAATAGATTAATATAGTTTGAGATCCATCAAAAGAAGAGTACTATTTTGGAAAAGTGGGCTCCGGTGACATCTAACTTTCTCTCCTAGAGCTGTATTATGCAAGGGCTCATGCCAATGCTACTCCAATATTTAACTCAAGATCTAAATAATTATAAAATTTTAGAATCAACACTGTAAAGCACTGGTTTAAAGTAAAAGTTCTATTTATTATTTTTCCTAATTGATTTAGTTGTGTATTTCTTGCTGCTTTTTTGAAATATTCTAATGATGTGTACCTGAATGTGCCAGAGGGAACCTGTGAGACTGATGGGGAGACTGATGACATTAAAGAGCAATTAAACCAATATTAAAGCATTTGCTTCCCTGAGAATACAGGAAAATAAAGCCTTTGAATTCTATCTTAGGGGGGGGAAAAGGTAAACAAGTTTATTATTGAAGCGCAAGAAAAAACAAATTGGATATGAAAATTAAATGTTAATTAGTGAAAACATGGTTTTAAAATAATTCATACTTTATCTATATGAGTGCCATCTAGAAAGGGATGTAATGGTTTCCAGCTTTTAACAATTAGCTAACATCTTGCTAAAAATATTTCTCTTTTCGTTTAGTGGCTTTTTGTGGCTCTTTACATGTTTTAGAATTACCAAAATATTTAAGCATGAATAGTCACATAAATAAAGCTTACATGAGGAAATTAATATTTTTTAACCTATATGTTTCCTTGTAGTTGACTAACAGATCTAACAGATAGTAAACAATTCAATGATTCTCTCATATTATTGTCTGGAGATGAACTTAGGCAATGGTCTATGATATCAGTATGACATTAGAGGACCTATTATAGTTTATATCTAAGTAGATGCCTTAAAATGTAAAATAAATAAATTGTTAAAATTATCATATGACAAAGAGAAAAATGTTTATTTTAAAATTTTTCTTATGAAAATATATTTAATTTTTCTAAAATAAAATGTTATCATTTTGGTTTATTGTGACCTCAAGTTGAGTGTTGCTTTCCAATGGACATTTTGTTATCAGAGGTAAAAGTACTATAGATGGCATAATATATAGCAAATGTGTAGCCACTGGAAGTGCGTTTGTAATTCCTCTCTACCTCTTATATTCCCAGTTGGCTTCAGGATGACTGGAATCTATACAAGCAAATAGCTAGGCTAGTTGTGTTCCAGGTGTGTAGACTTGAACCTGCATCTGACAGGGTCTGCAGAAGTACCACTACATCTAGTGATTCTCTGCTTCTAGAACTTGGTAGCAATATTTACTCAGAACCATTCAAGCCCATACCAACTTCGTCAGTAGAAGCTCCATTTTTGGAGAAATGCTAACCAACTATCACTGTGCTTCACAATGATAATGTAGATAAATAAGGATAAGATTTAAATATTAATATTTTGGAGAATTTAGTAAATGTTTGGTGTGTTCTTTTTAGTTGATACCCACATTTGTTTTTCTAAATTTATTCTGAAAAATATAATGCCATGATATTTTAATTGGCTAAATGTAACTTCCTGAATTTTTTCTCATTAACAATACATATATTGGATATATCCTTCTCCAGTAAATTGTCTCCTGATAAATAAGAAAAGATTTCACAAAGGCAATTTTTTTTTCTTCCTTTATTTAGATTTTATTTTTTAGAACAGTTTTGGGTTCATAGCAAAATGGAGCAGAAGCCACAAAGATTTTTCATATTTCTCCCTTGAGTTTTCCACACATGCTTTCCCTCACTATCAACATCCTGCACCAGAGTGACAACTTTGTTATAATCAATGAACCTACATTTTAAAATTTTATTATAGCAAGGTTGCAAAATACAAGGTTAATATGCAAAACTCAATTATTTTCCTATATTATAGGAATAAACAAGTGGAATTTGAATTTTGAAACACAATATTCTTTATTTCACTCCCAAAGTAAAATACTTACCTTTAAATCTAACAAAATATATTACAAGATTTATATGAAGAAAACTACAGAAATCTGATAAATAAAATGAAAAATGAAGTAAATAAATAAAGAAGACATACTCCATGTCATAGCTAGGAAGATTCAATGTTGTCTAGATATCAGTTTTTCCAAATTAGATCTATAGAATCAGTTCCATTCCAATTAAAAACTCAGCAAGTTAATTTGTGGATAATAACAAATTACTTCTAAAGTGTATATGATAGATTTAAATGTATAAAATTTCTGAAAGTAGGCTTACCAAACAACCTATTTTAAGTGAGACAAAAAACAATGGTATTGTTTCATTTTAAACGATACCTACGGTCAGTCTACTGATATCTTGAATTTAGCCCAGTGAGACTAGTTGGCTATATATACATTTAAAATAGAACTGTACCATTGTTTTCTGTCCCATTTAAAATGGTGCATTTGGTCAGCCTACCTAGAAAGTAACATAGACAAAAATCTAAATGACCTATGGCATGGTAATTACTTTTTATTTTATTTTGTTTTGTTTTATTATTAATTGTTAAATTTATTGAGGTGACAATGCTTGGTAAAAATTACATAAGTTCCAGGTGTACAATTCTACATTACTTCATCTATGTATTGCTTTATGTGCTCACCACCCAGAGTCAGTTCTCTTCCCATCATCATCATATCTTTGATGCTCCTTCCTTCCTTTCTTACCCATCCCTACTCTTCCCTTATCCTCAGGAACCACTAAACTACTGACTATGTCCATGAGTTTTGGTTTCTTTGTTACTTTTAGTTTGATATTTTACATATAAGTGAAGTCATATGGTCCTTGTTTTTTTTCAGTCTGACTTATCTCGCTTGATATGATGGTTTCATGGTCCATCCACGTTTTCACAAATGGCAGTATTC
The DNA here is from genome assembly GCA_004027555.1 of Craseonycteris thonglongyai. Classification (NCBI taxonomy): domain Eukaryota; kingdom Metazoa; phylum Chordata; class Mammalia; order Chiroptera; family Craseonycteridae; genus Craseonycteris; species Craseonycteris thonglongyai. Next base: position 58,045 of record PVKE010004960.1, on the reverse strand, counting down.
ATCTTTTCTTTTCACTGAGTAATATTCCATTGTGTAAATGTACCACAATTCCTTTATCCAGTCATCTATCAAAGGATACTTTGGATAGTTAAATGGCCATATTACCCAAAGCAATATATAGATTTAATGTAACTTTCATCAAAATCCCACAAACTTTCTTTTGAGAAATAGATTTTTAAAAATTATCATATTAGTATAGAACCACAGAAGACTCCAAATCATCAAAGCAATCTTCTGAAAAAAGAATAAAGCTGGAGGCACCACACTCCCAGATTTCAATCTTGTACTACAAAGCATCAGTAATCAAAACAGCTTGGTATTGGCAGAAAAGTAGACATACAGACCAATGGAACAGAATAAAATACCCAGAAATAACCCCACAAATATATGGACAGATAATTTTTTACAAAGGAGTGAAAAATATACAATGGAGAAAAGAAAGTCTCTTCAGTAAATGGTGCTGGGAAAATTGGAAAACCACATGCAAAAGAATGAATCTGGCCTGCAAACTGTCACCATATACCAAAATTAACTCAAAAATGTATCAAAGACCTATCCACATAAGAACTCAAACCAATAAACTGCATAGAAGAAAACATTGATACTAAACTTAAAAACCTTGAGTTCATAGAAGACTTTATGATCCTAACCTCAAAGTCAAGGGAAATAAAAGCAAAAAAAAAAAAAAAGAATGGGACTATATCGAGCTAAAAAGCTTCTGCATAGTAAAAGAAACTATTAACAAAGTAAACAGGAAACCAACCAAATGGAAGAAAATATTTGCAAACAATGACTCTGATAAGAAGCTAATATCTAAAATATACAAAGAATTCATACAACTCAACAACAAAAAGAACAAATGATCCAATTGAAAAATGGGCAGACCACCTGAACAGAAACCTCATTCATGAAGGCATACAAATGGCCAACAGATATATGAAAAAATGCTCAACTTCACTAGCTATGAGGGAAATGCAAATTAAAAACACATTGAGATACCACCTCACACCTGTTAAGATGGCTATAATCAACAAGACAAGGAACAATAAGTGCTGAAGTAAAAGGAACCCTCATACACTGCGGATGGGAATGTAAATTGGTACAACCACTATGGAAGTCAGTATGGAGGTTACTCAAAAAGTTGTGAATAGAATTAGCATGCAACCCAGCAATCCCTAGTCTCGATATCTACCCCCCAAAACTTAAAAACCTTAGTCAGAAAATATATATGTAATTCAATGTTCGTCGCAGTACTGTTCACAATGTCCAAATGGTGATGACTTTTTAGATACAATATGTTCTAGGCATAGTTTAAGAAGGAAGATCTTCATTCCAGTAATTGTCTCAATTACTACATATTAAGCTTTCCTTGAAAAATAATAATAATAATAATAAAATAAATGACCTACTCTTCCTAGTTTTTCATTTCTTACCCTAGTTTGACATTTCTTACCCTCAGGGTCATGACAACATAGGTATCATGGATTATAGTGTCCTCGTTATACTAACAGCTTGAGAGACTAAAATTAAGTTGAATGAATATTAAATCAAGACAAATCTGAAGCAAAAGTTCTGCATTCATATCACACTACCAGCCATTAGCTGGTTGATGAATTCTTAGAGTAGGAGAAGACTCATCAACATAAACACATTGTATGATAATTGAGTTGCAGAATGTTTGGGAACAAAAAGATCTTTATCTTTCCACATGCATATAAGGCTGTAAGCATCATAGTCCTTAACATCTATATATCACTATCAAGAGTATTAGGAAATAGTTCAGAAAATCTCAGCACTCATCAATTCTCATCTGTGTTTAATTACATGAAAAATCTACACAACTTTGAATCAGCCAAGCCACTGGTATTTTTCATAACCAACTGTTTATAATAAGTATACAAGATCAGAAGCGGTTCTGTTGTCTTAATTCTTAGAATTTTGAAATATCTGGAGAAAGTAAAGCAATGCTAGAGAGAGCACAAAATCTGCCTTGAGAAGTGTTATAAGACAGGTCATTCATTAAGTACTCCTTATGACACTTTTAATATCTCACTCATGAATACCATGTGAAATTACAGTCTTTCTAATTGGAAATTGTGATGGTTCTACTTAATAGACATCTATTTCCCTATTTTTACTCCCAATTATTCCCCAAAATACACTAAAAGCTTACTTTCTAAATATTCAAACCAGTTTCAGCATTTCTAGGATAACCATACCCACATTTTTTATGGTTTAGAAATTATCCTTTGTGATTTTTAAATAATTATTTATCACTGCTCCCACATTAAAAGATCATCTGATGATGACATTTTTGAACAACTGTTGGAAAATCATTAACTGTAAACAGATACTGATGAGCTCTTCAAAAATCTAGATGCCATAAATTATTTGTCATCTATAACTATATAGAGAATAAAAGCACAGTATGAATAAAATTCCTGTGTAAATTAACCCTAAAGGGAAATTACATTATAAAATTTCACAAATGTGAATAGACGAAAGTTTGCTTCAATTATTGAAATACATTATTAGTGGATCCAACAAACAAAATGTTCTTAATTTAAGGGTCTACCTTTCTCATCTAGAGTATCGTCAGAATAAAAAGGCTGAGTTTAGACTTGCCACTTGGGTTTTTAAAAAATACATTGAGGCTTAGTTTAGACAAATCTTTTGTTTTAGCCTATAAGGGGTAGTCCTTTTTTCCCCCAGCCCCATGTTGTTGTGGATACTGAAACACAGGATCTATACCCCACTGAGTTTCCTTGCCCCACAGAATCTTTTAGACCAGTAAAGAAAATAGTTAAATAAACAAATAATTGCAATATAATCAGACAATGTTATATTAGACAAACATACAAAATAGCAAAACTAAAGATGAGAAAGAAATTGTGGTATACTATTTTTTTTTATTATTATTTTGTTTTAATCAGCTTTACTATATGATACACAACAATTAAAACTGGCACGTTAAGCCAATATCAGCACAGAGGTGCCATTTTCAAATACTGATGATAAATAACCTTAACAGGAACTGCCATCTTACAATCTTTAAAAAGTTCAGGTAATATAGCATTTTGAGATTGGTGTACAGAGAGCAAAACAATGTGACAGGGAAATAAATCAAAGACGCAGTTCCCTAAGGGTCTTAATAAAATATGTTTCTACAATTAAGTTGGTCCTTGAACCTAAACATTTTTATAATAAGAATACTTCTAATTATACATGCATGTCATATACATGTGTATATAAACTGATGATACATGTTGAGACACTGGCTAATAAAACAATATCCTGGGTAATTATTCATTTTTAACACATGTATTTTATGTCAAGGATGACTTACATAAAATGTGAAGAATACATCACTTTCTTTGTTGTTGGATTTCAATTATTTCCAGAAATCACAAGTATATTTCTATTTAGTTTGTAAGCACAAAGCATGAATAATCAGTATCCTACTTATTTCACAGGCCATGTGCCACATGGAGCCTTAATCTTTCTCTTGCTCTGCATATGTGAATCCTGTCCCTTTGTACTTCGTAAAGATTTTAATCAAATGACATAATTTAGTCATAGTGAAGCTATAAAATTTTATGAGATTTTTATTTAAAAGTCACTTGCAAAGAGAGGTTTGCTTTTGGATATGCATAACTAATGTACCCTGATATATCGATACAAGCAAATACAAGCCCCTCCTCCTTCCCACCATTTTATTAGTATAAACCTAGGAGTTGATGCTAAAATTTCAGACTGAGATAAATGCTTGCTATTTTCTAAAACATCACATGATAAATCTTTAAAGATTATGTTAGTTATAAATAAATATATTTTATTGTATTGTCTTCTAGTTTTGGGCTAAAGATAAAAATATTATCAAAAAGTCTATCATGAATATATAATACTCTCTAATATAAGGTGATAATTTCTGTTTGCACTGTACCTAAAAGATGAATAAAATTATATAGAAGGTAAGGTACCTATGTGTACATATGCAATTACGGAGATTAAAGAAAGTAGATTAAAGAAAGATAATTATTAAATTTTACTAAGTCCCAAATGATTCTATAAATCAGCCTTTTTCTAATTATGTATTACAACTTAATACTGTTCCATACTGATTCCAACTTTATACATTTTTTTTAGTTTTTCAAGGTTAACACAAGTATTGATGCAAAATAGCCGTATATACCAGGTACATTCTGTAAACAGAACCATTGAGGGCCAAAAAAAGCATGTTGGTAGGAAAGTAGTGATTATTTTAGAGTTCAAACAAAGTTTATATTAAAACTTGATTTGAAAATTCATCTCTTCTTTTAAGTCTTCTTCAAGGATTCCACTTTCTCCTCAGAACTTCTATCATCTTAATTAAATACAGCACATTCATAAAGAGATGGTACTGAGTCCTAACCACTACTCTGGTTCCCCCAAATCTTTGCTGTAATAACTACAAAAACCAAAGAGGGTATCCTAACTGAGCATTCTTTCTCTCTCTCTCTCTCTCTCTCTCTTATATTCTGGCATATTTATATGATTAATAACTGTATGAATATCATACATCTATTTTCATAATAATTTTTAAAGTATTTAAATAATTAATTTCAAATATGACCAAAGAATGCCAGAATGACTGAGCCCACATCCTGTACAAAAACTATGTGCAATGTGCGGAACATAGTAATGTTTAGAAATGTGATATAATAGATGAGAGCAGTGTCCAGTTTCTCTTCAGTGAGGAACAAGAGGTGATCGTTAACCAGGGTAACTGAGACCTTGTCCTGTCACTATCCTTCTTGGTATGCCCTGAACTATAGTTCCTTCTAGCTAGCTTTGCTTCAGAACCCTTTTGACTACTCACACAACGCGGTCAGCCCCTTTTTATATACTCTAGGGATGGCTGACTCAGAGTTAAGCTCAATTATTCTGCTATGTATCATTACGATATATCTCTGCTGTGCTGGCATTAGGGGTGATAGTGGGTACTGATGGCATGGAAAAGAGGTGGCAGAAGGATATGTGCCTTTTGGTGGAATTTCTTATTTTGTTAGATTAGAGTCTCCAATGGTTTCCATTTGGGCAGCAACACAATGTATTATGTGAAACAGCATTGAGCTTTCCCTCAGTTGCTGTTTTTTAATTCGTTAGTGTCCAATTACATGTCAGTTACATTTGCATACATATATATACACGCACACACATACACATATATATACATATGCATACACACACATATATATACATATACATATATCTATACACACACAAATATATATATATAATTTTTGGTAATGCAGTATTTTATTCTGTCTATTAATAACTAATATATTTTTTTAAGTTCTTTTTTATTTTTTATTGTTTTTGAGAGAGAGATAGAGAGAGAGAGAGAGATACAGAGACAGAGAGAAGGGGGAGGGCCCCGAACAGTCTCCATAGTTGTACATCATCGGTTTTTCCACATAGTTTCCTTCCACAGGTGGGTGCGGGGCTGCACAGGGCAGGTACTGGGCCGGGGTCTTGACCCAGTGAGAACCGAACTGGGGGCACTCCCCAGCTCAGCAAATGGGTCCACACGGGCCGGGGCCGGGATTCGAGCCTCGGTCCCCGGGGCTGCAAAGTGAGCGCTTAACCCACTAAGCCATCCTGGCTTCCCCAATTAATAACTAATATTTAATAACATTTACAATATTAATAAAATTTAATCTAAGAGAAGTTCAACTTCCATTTTTTTAAGTATTTCAATACTAGGTATTCATAAGATAAATAATTATGTTAAAAATTATTGTTAAAAATTTATAATAAATGTCTGATGTAAAAAGAGAGCATGTCTATTTTCACATTACTAGAGTAACTAGTTATGTACTCTTATTTGGGAAAAAAACATAATGAATACCTCTTCACCCAATTCTGTCAATACAATCACAGATAACTATGTTAACAGTCAACAGCAGAAGAAATACCAAGAAGAAGCCATTCCAGCATTGAGTTATTTCTCTTAGTGAAGTAAACCAAATGTTTTTTCTTGCAGCCAAAGAACTTTACACCAAAAACTTCAAAATATATTTTAAAATTTATAAAATCAGAAGAGCATTGGAATGAAAGAGGTCATAGCTAAAAATCACAGGCTCTGCAACAAACCAGATGGTTTCCTCTCAAAGCCACCATTTGCCAACTGTGTAAACAACAGAAAGTTATTGATGTTCTCAACTTTTACATCTAAACTCCGTAGCACCTAATGCTTTGCATGAGAATTAGCTGAAATATTATAAAGCACTTCAGATAATATCAGGAATTAAGTAAACACACTAAAAAAGTTAGATTGTATTTTTATTGTCAATCTTGTTTAGCAGAAAGGGACATCAGGAAAGCTTTTGCCCAGCTTCTTTCCTTAGTGGCTGATGAATGTTAAATGGCGGCATGTAGACTCAAGCACAGAGCAGGGGTTTCTGATCCCACGGTCCAGTGCTCTGTCCCAGGAGCACTATAATTTCTATCTCTGTGTTTAAATTGATTCTCCAACTCAATACTCTATTAGATCAATTCTCACAATATTTCTTTAACCCTTTCCAATCCACTTTTTATGCAACCCGCATCCCCCCCAACTCCAATTTATTTTGGCCAGAAAAGAGGTCGGTGGATTTCTATTACTATACTATAGTTTGAAAGGAGAAAAACATAATATGAACATAAAGGGTGATTTATTTTTTTTTTACAATGTCGGACGTCGTCTGACATCGGAGCAGAAGAGGAAAAGTACTATGTCGGATGAGGTCCGACAATGGACTGGAAAGGGTTAATGCTCTCAATAGTCTTGCACAACACTGAGCATGTAGCAGGTTCTCCATAAATTGTTGTATGCAATTGTGTTCACTTGTTATAATAGAGTGAATCATCTATAGCTGTCATTCATCTATTTGTTTTAACTATATTTTTCTAGTTAATTTTAATACCCATCATGTAATACATTCTTACCATATTAGTGTGTTTATATAATTTTATTTGCCTTCTGTACCCCAACCCAAAAAATGCTTGATTCAAAAAATATACTAAATATAAAAGTGCATTTTAAAATTCCTAAACTATTTCTTCTACTTCATGCTCTCTTTTTACATCTAAATTTTAAAATGATTAAATTCTAAATGAATAAATAGTATGAGTATGTCTACTAAAGAAAGACACTTCATCCAATTTTATGTTTCTTCCATCCGTTATTGGCTACTGTTATATATGGGTGTCATATAGTCAAGTGACTTATAGACATCCTATTTGGCTGTAGTCTATTTCAAGATACAATAAATACCATTTTCTGTGTAATAATTAAAAGTATTCTACTCAGTATCATTTAAGTTCTATCAACCAACATAATATTATTAGAGAACACATTTAAACTATTCTCTGAGGGGAAGCCGGGATGGCTCAGTGGGTTAGGCGCTCACTTTGCAGCGCCGGGGACTGAGGATCGAATCCCAGCCCTGGCCCGTGCGGAACCATATGCTGAACTGGGAGCTCCCCTAGTTCAGTTCTCTCTCTGTCTCTGTATCTCTCCCTCTCTCTCTCCTCTGTCAAAATAAAATAAATAAATAAATAAAATATAAACTATTCTCTGAATATTAATATACCTGAATTTAAAAATTATCTATCAATCATCTATCAATTTAAAAATTTTTATTATTTATCAGACACTTTTTACTGTATATTTCACCTGAAAAATCTTCTTTGGCTTACATTTTTAACTAATATTTAAGAAGTTCTATTGACCAAAAAAAAAAAATAATAATAAAGAAATAAAGAAGTCAATGTTTCATTTATTTTTAATTATTAGTATGAACATCATTGATGTGAATTTTCCAGATTATAGTTGTCAATTGTCATTATTTTGATTATTGGGAACTAAATGTCACAATATGCTGTATCTTTAATTTTTCACTGTCAATCACCTTATCCACTAAACATGCTCACACTCCTCCCATCAGACTCCTCTTGTGTTTCTTATTTTATATCACATAGCTGACTGTCTTTTGTTCTCTCTTTCAACCTATTTTTAACACCTTTCCTCCATCTCTGATTTACTTCTACTATATTCTCAGTCAATCTCGTTGATTGTAGCTCACGGCATTACAGACTGTAACCACTCCTAAATACTTTTTTAAAATTGCACATCCATCATTGTTTAGTCTTTGCTGAATGTAGCTTAGGTGTGGGAGAAATCAGGGCCTACATGAAGAAACTGATTACAGCCTAACATTGCTAATGGACAGCTGCTGCTTATCCATGCTCAGAGCAGTTTCTTCCTGGAATTTCAGGATAGAATTATGGAATGCTAGCAACTCACTACTACCTTCAGTCAATAGTTGGAAAAATAAATACCAATTAACTAACTGCAGTTCACTTTACCAGTCAATGACAAATTTCAAACAGACGGAGAACTTGGGCTCCCCAGCCCCTTCCCTTTCTGCCTTACCATGAGGGCTTCAATACAATCATATAAGAAAATTTTGAAATTTGGTTTAAGTAAGATTTAACAGTTATAGATAGTAAATATTTCTTGTATAAATACTCATTCAAAGTTTGTGAAAAGTTAGGATTACAAATCCATACCCACAAAACTGAAATAGCAATAATAGCCAGAGGTACAAATATGTCAATTTAGCCAAGAACTCACATCTAATTAATATTTTCATGAAACACATACTGTCCAATTTATATACTTTATTGCCATTTGCCTGGGCTGCTTTCATAAGAGAATACTAAAATCAGATCAGGATTATTATTATCATTTTACATAATAGAATAGTTTAAAATAGAAGCACATACACAGTGAGAGCAAAAAAACAGGTAAATGGACAATTTGAATGGAAGTGCTAAAAAAGACCTTGCTCAAAACCAACCTAAAAATGTTGACTTGTAAAGCTACAGCAAAGAATATTTATTTTTGCAACTACAATGAGAGTCATGCAGTTTCTGCTAAAATATTATAAACATTCCTTGTGGATGGATCAGAACCAAAATCTATTTCTTCAGAACCTTCTATGCTCTAGCAGCCAGCCCCTTAACGATTATTTAAAACAAAAACAAAAACAGGGGAAGCTGGATTGACTCAGCAGGTTAATTGCTTGCTTTGCAGCTCCGGAGCCTGAGGATCAAATCCCAGCCCCAGCCCATGTGAACCCATGTGCTGAACTGGGGTGTGCCCCCACCATTTCAGTTCTTGCCGGGGCCTATGTGGGAGGCTCCCAGCCCAGTTCCTGCCCTGTGCAGCCCAGCACCCACGTGTGGAGTGAAACTATATGAAAAACTAATGCTGTCAATTATGGAGATTGCTCTGTCTCTCTCTGCCTGTCTCTCTCTCTCTGTCAAAAAACAATAAAAATAAATATATTTTTTAAAAAACAATATATATATATATGGTTTTTTTATAAAACCATATTTATAAAACCATTTTATATATATATATATATCAGATTATATATATACATATAATCTGATTGCCAGCAATGTTGAAAAATTGGTGAAATGGAAAATGGTAATGTGCTAATAAAAATTATGAAAAATGATCTCTTACAATATAGAAAAATTAAATTGATAAATAAAAAGAAGAAAAAGAATACAGAGAAAAAGAAAGACAGAGAAAGATACATAAAAACTGAGAGAATTAAGTACACATGGTAATGGGTAACCAATAGATGAAAAAAATAAATATTCATGGACTTTAACAGTGACCCTTTCCTATATTTTGAAAGAAAAAATGTCATTAAGAGATCAAAATTGTTCACTGGAAAGAGAATATCATAAATTAAATTGATTTCAGTCATTTAGCTTCCTTAAGCTTAAACCTTATTGTTGTTGTTGTTGTAGTTATTGTTGTCATTGTTATCTTACTAACAGTTAAGATGGATAGCTGGGCAAGGTAATCTACCAGGTCAACACTTTGTAAAAGAGAACTAATAGTCACATAGGTATAATCATTTTATTGAGTGCTTTAATTCAGCAATGAGAACCTAAGCTTAGGCAACCCTACAGCTCTATCAGATCTAAGTGAAAATAGGATCTCCCAATAAAGTCAAATGAAAGGTCAACCTACACACTTTTGGCCCAATGTATTCTGTAGTTCTCAAATTTACATTAATTTTTAATGTGGGGAACTCCAAATAGAATGAGCTTTCTGGATTGACGTTCATGAGGAAGGAGGCTTTGAGAAGTCACTGTTGGTGTCTAAAAATTTGAAGATTCTATAGACAGTAAACTTTGATGACTGCAAAATAATTCATTAATGATTAACAAATATAACAAGTTAATGTATCATTTTCTTATCATTTACATCACATAGATATTTATGATACAATTCAGATCTGCTTCCTTAACTTTGTCATCCACTCAGAAGAATCAGTAGCCAAAACATTTCAGGAAAAGCAGTTATTCTATGCATTCTTAAAATGGTGCCTTTACTTTGGATAATAGAAGCTCTTGTGCTATGATAACTCTTATAAATATCAATATGTTATTAAATTTAGTAAAATAAAAATCTACCTTAAATGCCAAGAAGTGCTTAGAGTGTCTCTCTTATTAAAAAAGAAAACATAATTTGAAGGGAAGGTATCATTGTAGTATCACATTTCTGAAAAACAACAGATGCTGCCTTTAACATTTAAAATATCATATTTGTCAGTGGTTTATGGGGTGTATAGGAAAACCAGGAGTTACTGATGTGGGACCTGCTCAAATCTTTGATAGATAAATTCCATGCAGCTATAACAGAATGCTTAAGTGAGTTATTTTTGAATGAGGGTTTTTATGTCCAATGCAGTTCAGTGCCTTAGGCTGTGAGCTTCTGTAACTTGGGTTGAAGGATGTCTAGTTTTTGCTGAAACAAAAGTAAGAGATGAATTGTGCCAAGAGAAATGGAAGTTTATGTACTGTGCTCTGGCTTACTCATAGAGGTTTCTTTATAAAATACAGTGCCTGTGGGTGCAGGCAAGAAGCAGATTCTATATTTCTCTGGTCAATTCCAAATGAACAAATGAAAATGAAATAAAATGGCAGTAATACAGTCTTGCAAGTAAGTATATGGAAGCTGGATCCTTCAGTCAGCCTCTTTAGCTTCTTTCAGTTGTGTTCAGTGTTCTTCCTTTATGACTTACTGATTTAGAAGAAAAGTTCTCTTCTGTATTCATCTCCTGGCTCTACAAAAATTAAATTTACAAAATAATATTGAGCTAGCACGTCCTAATTTCTAAAGCATTCTGTTTTATGTATTTGCTTCTAAATGGTCCCTCCTTGGTGAGATCTTCATGAATGTAAGACACTCTGGTTTCTTAACTCCTTTCTTTGCTTTATCTTCCTCGAAAGCACTTACGGTATAAGGATCTAATACACTATAAACTTCCCATTTACTTCATGGATTGATTGCCTTCTCTTCTACCCTATAGGATAAGCTCCACGAGGGAAGAATTTTGTGTCTCTTTTGGCCATTGCTAAATTTCTGGGGGGCACAGTGACTAACTTACATGCTGCTTGCCTTGGTTCCAGGTATTCAGAGCTGGGATTTATGGGGCAAATAAGTGGAAAAGTGGTCTGGAAATATAGCAGGGGCAATACATGTGATCTCTCTAGAATGTTTCCTTACAGACTCTAAGCAGATGATGGATCCCCAAAATTTTTTGAAATAGGTTATGATTACCTTTTCATATCACTTGTACCTCTTTGCTAAGCTCCTGTTTGCTCTCTCAAGTACCCGGTATTCTTTCCTGCCTGATTTCCCCACTTAGCACCCCACGCTTCTACTTTAGAAAGGTGAGTAAACCTGTTTCCTTCCTTTCAAATATGACATGCCCATAACTCCAATTACTTCAGTTTCGATCCCTCCCCATGTCCAACCCCAAATTCCCACTGGGCTTATAACAAACGACTTTCAGAGACCGAAACATAAGTTTAAACATACACATTTTAACCCCTTGGACTCCCCAAGTTCTGTTCACCTGATTATTTATTTTTCTTGTGAAATCAAATTAATTTTAAGTTTTTGAAACATCAGGAGTCTGACAAATCCAAATGAAATATTCTGAACAGTTTTAGATATCTACGTTTGCAGGTAGGACCTTAGATGACCAACATATCCCAGTGTGTCTGGGACATTCCAGTTCTAGCATTGGAAGTCCCATGTCTAGGGACATCTCTCATTTTCAGGCAAACTGAGACAGCTGGGCTTCATAAAAGGACCTCACTACCTGGGCCATATTTCCCTATCTGGGAACAGGTCCCTGGGCTTAGGCATCTTAAATCATCTCAGCTCGTCTCTGCTTCTCCTTCTGTTCTTCTGAAGCTACAGAGCTTTGCACAGCATCCGTCACAGCAGTGCCTCTGCTGTCTCTGATGGGACGGAAGTGGGAAGTGAGAATTGGAAAGAAACCAGATGTCAGAACAGCTACAGCTCCATTGGAAGTCGTGAACTTCTGTTTTGACTAGCTGTCTTGGATGCTCACTCAAGATAATTCATTCGAATTGTCAATGTGACCTAACTCATAAGACTATGTGCCTCAGAAAATCAATGCAGAATTAAATTTTGCCTTATACTCAATAAACAAATGTTATTGAAAATGCATTCTATTCTATCAGAAGTGATATATCCTGCATGCAAAGAATAATTTGGCACTTAGATCTTTGAAGGCTACAGCAAAGTTGTTTGTGTGATTTTCCATGTGCATCATAGAGGATGAGTATTCTCTCTTCATTGAAAAGGTATCATAAACTTTGTAAAAGAGCAACATCAGCTATAATATACTTCCCAATCAGGAGAGATTCATTCCAACATAAAACTTAATTCCAAGTGCCTCTGACTCTGTTATCCTACATTCATACTTTATATGATGGAAGAGCACTAGTTTAGAACTTAGAAGGTCTAATTCAATCCTAGCTCTACTATGTATTAGATATGAAAATTTGGGCAATCATAGAACATTTTTAAGGTGATCAAAAAACAGGTGAACAACAAGAACAACCTGCACAATTCACATGGCTATTGTTGGATCAATAACCTAATGATTTTAGAAGGTTTTTTTCATACATATAAAATATTATTCAGTGATATCAGTTCCTCATATCTAATGTAATGATGAAGGATGCAGCTTTTGATAGGAAAATTGAACTGTAGGAATGAAAGAAGATGTTAGAGAAGCAGGGGCCTGTAATTGTTAACAGTGTTTGGTGTCTATAGTTAACAAAACATAAATTGTCATTTAAAACCTAGAGTGACAAGTAGAGTAGTCATTAGTGGCTGCAGTACCATAAAATGGGCATGTGGAAACCTATAAAGCAGAGAACAGGTTAAATGGTTTGTTCAAGGTCACAGAGCAGTAAATTTTTGTTGTTTTTGTTTTCACCCTCTTCTAGTAAAATTTAATATATCTCACAATAATGAAAATGTAAAAACCAGCACTAAACCAGGGCTTTTACAAATTTGATCTTGAAGTATATTCCTTGAACCATAACAGAAAATATGTTGTCCTGGGAATTAAGAGGTCCAAGGTACACAAGTAGCAGTCTGCTTCTTAGGAAAATTACGCAATCTGTCTGCAACAATCTCCTCATTTGTTAAATGTTATCCTTTGAACTATTAGGTGAAATACAATGAATTAGAAAAAAAAAAAGTTAAATACTTAGCATATAATAAAGATAATTATTGGTTCTTGAAACATGTTCCAGTTATATGCATGTGTGTGTGTGTGTGTGTGTGTGATTTTATGTGTGTGTTTACACATATACATTTGATCACAAAGTAAAATGTACTTCTTACTGTGACTCATGGTCAAAGCTGCTTTCTCTCTCTCTCTCTCTCTTTATTTCTATCTTTCTCTCTTTTTCTTCCTCCCCCCGCCCTGCCCCCAATACTTGTCCTCCAATGACTATTATGCCCTCCCTGGTTTTGAAATAAATAGGCATCATCTAGACTTCAATTATTTTTATATTTAGTTTATTAGCTTAAAATATTTTCCTAAGATTCTTCAGCATGCAACTAATTTCCTCACTCTTTTCTTTTTCCTAGTCTTTATTCCTGGCCTATCTTTGCTCAGAAATACTTCAAAATTTTATTTGTTTTAAGGATCACCACATTACAATAAACTTTCTATGACCACAGATTAATTGTAGTAATATTTTGCACTTGAATGTTGATCCATTTGACTGTATTATCCTATAAATATAACATTTTAAAAGTTAACAAAATTTATGTAACCCTTACATTAAAAAAAAAAATGGTCAGCCACTATTTCAGGGTACCTACTTTTGACATATTAAAATGTTCTTTTTGAGGAAACACTTTCAAGAAGGCAGAAATAAACTGTGGGAAAACGAAGTAATGTAAAGAGTTAAATAATCACCACAATCCATGATCAGCAAAATGCAATCTTCTCTTCCTCACATACACATATGTTCAAACTGAGATAAACATGCACATATTTCCATTATAAGCAAAACTTTCTTGAGAGACAAGTGGCAGGGAGTATTGAAGCTGAAAGCAATGTGACAACATGGTGGCACACAATGGTGAGAAACAACTCAACCCTATAATTAATTTCTATCATTAAAGCCCCATCAATATCACTTAGCTGGATGATTCTGACAGGAAGGAGTATTACCTTGAGACAGATTTCCTACTTCAAAGGTTATAGTACTGTTTGCATATGTACTTTAGAATAAATTATAAAAAGGTGAAAAATGTGGAAGGCATTATTATGTATAACCCAAGAACAATTTAGCAAAGCATAAATGTATGTACTTGACATTGGCTGTGGTCTAAAAGCTTATCAATTTTTTTCCCCTCAAAAACTAAATGCAGAGGTTCAGTTCTCAAAATTGAACTGAGAAAACAATGTACATTTAAGATTAATTTATCCTAAATCCTAGTACCTTTTATTTGTCATCTGTAATACTAATGAAGTATACAAAATTGCCTCAAACTAGTGCCATTAATAAGTAAATAGAATGGAAGAAGAAATAGGTTAGTTGATAGCCAATCGCTTTTAGAAGACAGCTAATTAAATGGATATAGAATAGACAACATAGGAAGAAAATTTTTCCTTTCCAGCTATACTGGTATGGTTAAAGATAGCAAAATTATAGAGTAGTGGTCATCATGAAAGAAGTTATATAAAAAGCTATACAAATTTTCCCTTAGGCTCAAAATGAAGATTCTCTCATCCTAACCAAAGTTTGGCAAGTGATTGGTTTTAAAGGCCATTCTGAACTCCCTTAAATGAGGAATACCACATCATCTAATTCTCCTTGTTTAAGACATGTGATTACACATAGTTCACTATATCTTTAAAACATAGATACATCATTTAAAATGACATTTAATACTCAATCTAGGTGACTGTTTCAGTCCCTTTTTCTTTTTTTTTAATCGGAGTAGATTCCAAGTAATGGAATAATGATAATTGAACACTATTTTGTGAGATATGACTGGCTCTGAAATTTAAAATACCTACAATTTGAACTTAATATATGAGATAAATCAAACTTTTAAAATCTTTTCTTCAAACTATGTCAATGCAAACAACAAAATTACTCTGTATTAGGTATTTCTAGCTTTTAATATAAATTTGCACCTTGACAAAATATAACTTAAACATGCTTCAGGCATATGTGTGAATAACACAGTGACATTTTCTTCAGAATTAAAAAAAATGAAAGAATGTTTAAAAGGTGATAAGATGAGATTCTCATGAAGAAGAGATTTATCAAAGCCATATTCTCTGTAGGCAGGAAAAGTTTAGAGCACAGATTCTCCAATATACATATATTTTTAATCAGATATACCAGATTTATTAACACTGTTTACTTCTTCATTTAGTCAACAAATATGTTTTATTGTCTAAAATATACCAAATATTGTGCTAGACATTATGGTAGACACTAGAAATAAAATAATGTGTATGCCATCTATGATCCCTTGTAGAAGTAAAATAGAACAAAAAGTATACCTAAATAATTAGAAAAGATAAATGCAATAAAAAACAACTAGGATCATGTAAAATAAATTAATGGGAGAGGACCAACTTTATGTGGAAAAGTCAAGGTCTGCCAATAAGTTGATATTCAAACTGAGATATATTAAGGATGAAGCAGCCGAGGTGTGATTGGGAAGAGAGATTTTTCAGAGTGGTAAAGTACTTTATCCAGAGTCCTGAGACCAGAGAGAGCTTGTGGCATTGTAAGAAAAAAGGCAGAGGAGACTGAAGCAAAGGTGAACTTCCACAAATGGTGAGCAAAGAAAAGAAAGGTATGAGGTGACTTCAGAGATGTAAGTCAAGGTCAGATCTTTGAGTGTTTCCTGATAAATCATAATAACAATGTACTTTTATATTCTAAGTAGAATGGAAGCCATTGAAGGATTTTAAGAAGAAACATTGTAACTAATAGATCTACCATATATAATTGTTTAACTACTTAAGAAATAGTCATTTCAAACTAATATCAGCAGTTAATTGTGAGACTAAAAGCAGACAAGAAACTACAGTAAAATACGGAGAGTTGTGCTAAAGAACTTAACACCATTCTTGGTATAGAAAGTATATACAACACTACCAGAATTGAATGGTTTGAACATATTCTAAGATTAGGTTTGTTTTCCACCATACCACTTTTATCTTCTGCTAGCTAGGTGAAAAAATGTATTATAATATAAATGTGTCAATAATGAAATACGATTATTGTCACTGTAAAAATTGACACTGTTGTATGGGTCTGGCAGTCTACAGAGGATAATTTGTTACAAAATAACGAATGAAGAGCTTCTGCCTTTTTTCCCTTTGGCTGAGGAAACCGAAACTCAGAGAAATAAAGGCACTTCACCTTAATTTCACCCTAAATTCCGTAGCTAGAAAGACGGCAATCCAGGTATTTCACTAAATAGCTCTTAAAATTATATTTATGAAGTGTTTTTAGGATAATAAGACATATCTAAGTTGGTTAGCTTGCTTTATGTCTAATTTTTGTTTAAGCTGGTTTGTATATTTGTTTGTTTCAGGTTTTACTCTTTTTTTTCTTTTTTTTTTTAACAGAGAGACAAACAGACAGAGACAGACAGAGAGAAGGGAGAGGGCCCAAAGCAGTCTTCATAGTTGACGGCATCAGTTTTCCATATAGTTTCACTCCACAGGTGGGTGGAGTGGGAATTGCCAGTGGGAATAGAATGCTCCGGTGACCTTCGATTGAGGTGCCTGTTCTTCCTGGATGGATCTTCTTTCCTCTTTAGCTCAGTGCCTGGGCTGTCAATGCCTGTTGATGAATGCCTGTTGTTGACTTGTGATTTCTTTAGCTATATTATATAGTTATTGAGGCAATAATTAATTTGTGGCAACCTAAAATCACTCTGGTCTTTTTAAAGTGAATTTTCTATGTCTGAAAATCCCCTAAAATTTGTAAATAATAAAATTCTGTGCATTCATTCAAAAATTAATTATTGAATGCAAATATGAGCTTGCCTCTGTGCTCTGTACTAGAAAGAGATCTGGGAAGCTCATAGATAGGGTCGTTACTCTTCTGGGACTTTCAAACTAGCAGAGGAGGCTATATATAATTATAAACAAATACATACCTAAATAGACATTTAATTTACTATTGCAATAAGTGCTAGAATGGGGAAATACAGTGATAATTTGCCAACTCAGAGGGCTTACTCTTAAGATACCTCCTAATATAAGATTACTTATATATGAGGGCTCTCTGGAAAGTATCCAGCCATGTAACCATTCTCCTTATATTTACAATGGCTAGATTTTTTTCTAGATAGCTCTCGTGTGTGTGTGTGCGTGTGCGTGTGCGTGTGCGTGTGTGTGTGTGTGTGTGTGTGTTTTGAAATGACTCTTTTAGGATGAGGTAACTTTCAGTGATAGAAGAAAGAGAGCTGTTGAACATTCCAGAGAAGAGGAATGCAATTTAAAGACCTTAAGTCTGGACCTCCAAACTAAAGCATGGAGAAAATGAAAAAAAAACAAAAAACAAAAACAAAACAAAACAAGAACAGAATGGTTGTAACACAGCGAGCAATAAAAAAGAAAGCCGTAGAAAGAACAACTGATTCTATAGAGTCGTACAGCTCACATTAGGGATTTTGTTTTTCAGTTCTTAAGGCAGAGTTGTTACCGAAGCATTTAGGTAAAGAAATATTTTAAGATTAATTTGGCTGTCATGCTGAGAGTGATTGGAAGGGCCTAAGAGAAGATGTAGGAGGCTGTTACAGCAGTGTAGGACAGAAGAAGAAGGCTTGAAATATAATAGTGGCGATGACAATGTTGAGAAGTAATCAGACTGGAGATATACTTAGTAGGTAGGATTCACAAGACCTGGTACTTGATTATATATTCAGTGTAAATAAGAGGGAGCTGTCAAGATACCACACAAATGTTTGGCACAGGAAACCTAGTAGATGGCATTGCCATTTCCTGATACTTAGTAAAAGCTCAGTAAATCCTGGTGCTTGTGTAATAAAGAGGTGAAAGAAAACTGGATATGTGGCAATCCCTCCCCCACCCCCCATGCCCAATGTATCACACCACGTGAGTATACACATATGTACAAAAAAATATTTTAAAGAATAAAACCTGGGGAAGCTGGGATGGCTCAGTGGGTTAAGCACTCGCTTTGTAGCCATGGAAACCGAGGATGAAATCCCCGCCCTGGCCCATGTGGACCTATATGCTGAACTGGGGTGTGCCCCCAGCTCAGTTCTTGCCTGGGCCTATGCGGGAGGCTCCCGGCCCAGTTCCTGCCCTGTGCAATGACCTTCTGCTGCAGTGTCTTTGTGTCTGTAAATTGCACTTATCCTAGCACAGAGCAATCTTCTGAAGGTAATTTAATCCCCTGTATAGGTAGGTCTACCTTTGAAGAGATTGGACGGACCAGCAATCTGTGATTTTTCTTACACAAGCTCTGTTTCTCATTATTAATGAACAAATTGTGTATGTGTTGTTGTTTTTTAAATACAGTTGTCTTAATTGGGTTAATATAGATTTATATCTGAGAATGAATATACTCTTTAGACTTTACAAGTTAGTATTTCTACAATGTTAATGACCAAAACATGAACTATGATAAGTGCTTAATGTGATAACTATCATTCACTAAATAAATTGGAAATCAGCTTGTTGAATTCTTTTTTACTGATATTCTGTCTTTTTGTCTACATTTTCTAAATTCTACACCTAGAAATTGACAAATACTGCAATAATGATTCATTCCAAGTAGAGAGCAAATTTGCAATAATAAATTATTTAATAGAAAACAAATCAAAACATAAAAGCTGCAATTAGAAGTGTAAATTGAGAAAACCCTCTTTAAGGTAATGTATTATATCGTTATTAAAATAAAAGAAAATAAATAAAAATAATTTTAAAGACATTGAAAAAGAAATATAAAAGAAAAAATGAATTATAAAATAGAAAGTCAATAAAAATAATAAAGATATACTTTGAATTTTTTTAGTGACATGAATTATTTTATGGGGTGAATTATATCCTCAAAAATTATATCCTCATTTGTTTAAGACCTAACCCCAGGACCACAGAATTTGACCTTATTTGGAAATAGGGTCATTGCAAATGAAATTAGGTAAATTAAGATGAGGTTAAATTGGGTCCCTAAACCAATATTGCTGGTGTCCTTATAAAAAGAGGACATTTGGAGACAGACAGGCACACAGAAATAATGCCATGTGAAGATGAAGATGGCCATTTACATGCCTAGGAGAGTGGCCTGAAACAGCTCCCCTTCACAGTCCTCAAGAACCAACCCTATCAACCTTACTTTCAGACTTTTGACCTTCAGAACTGTGAAAAATAAACCTTTGCTGTTTAAGCCACCTAGTTTGTGGTCCTTGACTATCACAGGCCTAGAAAACTAATACAGATTGAATCAGAAAAACAAGGGACAAAACACAAATAAGCAAACATAGACTAAGAAAAGAAAAAAAAAAAGGTAATTGTAGGAATTTTTATTTTCTTACCAAAAAGTAATGTTATTGGTTTACTATTAACCACACTAAGCTTTTACAAAGATCTTGTTTAATATAATTCTGTGAGGTGGAAATTTTTCTCTCATTTTATAACAGAGGAAACTTTGTTTTAAAGGAGTTGCATAAATTTTCCAAGATCCCATACTTAATAAATGGCAGAATGGTAGTTTGGACCCAAGTATGTCAGTCCTCATATCCCCTCATACTAAATTCATTATATATACACACCTCATGTCTTAATATGATACAGAAGTTGAAACAATGTAATACTAAACCCAAAATAAACAGAGGGCTGATAAAGGTAAGAAAGGATTACAAAAGTAGGCCGCAGGGCAATCTACAAGGCAATTACATCTGGTTTTATTTATTTATTTTCCTCACTTGCTTTTTTTTTTTTTTAATCTCACTGCTGTCACAGAAAATTATTTTTTGTTCCTTATATATGCCGCTCTGGTTCCACCCCAGGGCCTTTGTACTCACTATTCTCTCTGAAACTCGCTTACCCAATCTTTCCAGAGCTGATGCCTCTTCATTTATGTCTTAATTTAAAGGTTATCTCCTCAGAAAGATATATGTAACCACCTATCTAAAATGAAACGTGAGAAGTGAAATAGGAACTCTTTTTCCCTCACTACTTCTTCCCAGTTGCTCTTTATTCCATTAGAGTGTTTTCTCTCTTCCTTATATTAATTACTCTCTCAAATTACCTTGTTTCTTCCTATATTTAACTGTTAATTCTTCACACTTCACTGCTCTACAATGAAGGTTCTCTGAAGATCATTCACCATGATATCTTCATACTTGCAGTAGTGGTTGATATACAGCAAGAGCTCACAAATCTTTGCAAAATGAATGAGCAAACTAAAATGAATGTATAAAAGAATAAATGATTAAATTTTGGTTTGTTAATTGTGTTAGTTCTGAGTATGAAACTGGAAGAAGAGAGATTGAATTTTGTATTTATTTTAAAGTTTTGTTACTATGTGGAATTTCTTTAAAAAAAAGTAATGGATGGGGAAGCCGGGATGGCTCAGTGGGTTAAGCGCTCCCTTTGAAGCCCTGGAGACCGAGGATCAAATCCCGGCCCCGGCCTGTGCGGACCCATATGCTGAACTGGGGTGTGCTTCCTAAATGCGGTGAGGCCTCCAGTTAAGTTCAAAAAATAAAAATTAAAAAATAATAATGGGACTGCTTTACTTTCACTCACATAATAAAAAAAATAACATTTTTTACTCCACACATTAAAATAAATTCTAGAAAGTTAAAGTAAGTTGAGAAAGAAAGAGAAGAGAGAAAGAGAGAGGAGAAAGAGAGAAAGGAAAATAAAATAGAAAAAAAAGGAGAAAAATATTAAGAAAATATCTGATCTTTAAGAAATATTTTCTAAGTGCTAAAAATAAATAAACTTTACAAGAAAAATACTGAGAGATAAAAAGTACAAAATGTAAAAATTTCAATAAACAAAAATCACTGAAAAGCTTAAAAAAGAGTGAGGAAAGTATTTATAACTAAAAAAATAGATAGTTAACATCCTTGATGTGAAAAGAAAAGCAACACAACATACAAAAAATGGGGAAAGAAAATTAATAGAATATTCACAGAAGAAATATAAAATAGATAATACATTTGTTTTAAACTTAAGCTAATAATCAGATTAATGTAATTTAGAACAAGAAGACACCATTTTTCACTTACAAAATCTGCAATGAATACACAAACTCAATGGTCTCAAGGATGTGCTAAACTGAGCATTCTTTTTCACTGTTGCTTGGAATGTAAGTTGTTCCATCTTCTCTGGAAAACAGTTTAACAATATATGTCAAATCTGGAAAATATTCAAACTATTTTTATCCAGTAATTTCACTACTAGAAAGTTATCTGATTAAACAATAATGAATCTATAAAAGCTTTGAATTTGATGAACTTCATTTCGTTATTTACCTTATTAACAAAACTTGGAAATAAGACAATCGAAATGCCAAATAGCATAGGAATGTGTGTAGTGGGGACTATGATGTGTTCATGCTACATAGTGATACGCAATTCATAAACATATTTTAGAGGAATTATTAGTGATATAAAAAATTAAATGGAATATAATATTGAGTGAAAAACAGCAAGATAAATAACTATATTCAGCATAACAAGAAAATACAAAACATATCCTAAAAAACATACACCAAAATATTAGCAGTTTTTATGCAGAATATTATCCATAGTAAATTTATGTACGTATTATTTATTCTCTACACATTCATATATACTCCCAATTTGTTTATTTATTTATTTATTTATTTATTTTATTAATTTTTTGACAGAGAGAGAGAGAGATACAGAGACAGAGACAGAGAGAGAGAGCTGAGCTGGGGGAACTCCCTAGTTCAGCATATGGGTCCGCACAGGCCAGAGCCGGGATTCGATCCTCGGTCCCCAGCGCTGCAAAATGAGCGCTTAACCCACTGAGCCATCCCAGCTTCCCCTCCAAATTTGTTTAAATGTTACTTTTAATGCCAAGAAAAATCTTAGTTTTTGTGAAAATATGAATGTTTTTATTAATAGAATATTTAGAAGGATAAGATTCCTTTCTATGGGCTTTAAGTAAATATATGCATGTTGTCTCTTTAAAAGTCATTACCAAAATATTTTCAAACTGCCATTACTCTTTGACAATGACCAAAATGAGATTTACTCTATTTTAGTTTAGGTACAAATATTTTATTAGACTTTAAATTTTAAGTGGTTCATTATTATAAATATTCCTGTTTATTGTTTGACATTTCTAGGCAAATTAAAAGAACTCAGTGAATACTTAAACTGAATTTAAAGTGAATTTTTAAAAGAGCTTAGAACAATGTTCCTATAATATATTTAATCATTACTATGACCATGTTACATATTTATTCCACCTCTTTCTATAAGACAATTACTCTGTGTGAAGACCAGAAAATAAATAGCATAAGAGAAAAGAAAAATCTGCTTTCATCCAGTACCCAAGCTGAGAGTACAAAAAAGGAAATGACTTTAAAGAATGAAAATAAATTAGATTTAGTCTTTAGTTTTAATCATCCACAATATTATTAGTATCAGGGAAAAGTAAAAACATACTATCTTTGTCACTGCAATATTATTATAATTGGTTTTCTTTATTTTGAGGTAATGGATATTAAAATCACATTTTCAAGATTTTGTGAAAACTGAATGTTTGACTTGAAGCAGAATTTTATTCAGTGAATGACTTGCATAATTTTAACATGTTTGGTTTCTATAAAAATTATTTTTAATTATTAATAAGGTAGCTACCATTAAATAACACTTATATTTTGACTCCAGAATCTATTTATTGTGGGTTTTTTTTATTGCCTGTGAAATTTCTTGATGAGACATTTCTAATAGAAATATATTATTGTCTTTATTATTTTGCAGGACACTAACTAAACAATGTATTTTCCCCATGAAAAAATGGCTACATGTATACATAAACAATATATTAATCATTTATATACATACACAGTAAAATATTATTCAGCCACAAGAAAGTAGAAAATCTTGTCGTCTGTGACAACCTGGATGGACCTTGAAAGTGTTATGCTAAGTGAAATAAGTCACAGAGAAAGACAAATGCTATATGGTGTTATTTATACATGAAATCGTAAAAAATCAAACTCAAGATATACAGTGTAATGGTAGTTGCCAAAGGCTAGGGACGTGGAGCTTATAGTGAGATGTTGATCAAAGGGTACAAACTTCCATTAGAAGATAAATAAGTACTGTGGATCTAATGCACAACAATCAAAACTCCTGGGACTGGGGGATTATGCATTTGCTTCTAAAGAGGGGCCAGTACCCCACAACATCCACTTGAGCCACTTGGATCCATTTGCTTCATGTGTTAAATTCACCTCATCTGGCACACCACTGTTCCAGAATTCTGAACTGTCTCTTTTCATGGGGAAACTTACAAGTGGATTGTTAATAGGAAGAAACATTGCTGCACTTAGTCTTGAGGTGACAGTTTTACTCATCATCTCTCTCCTTTGCCATCTATCCTAGATTACAGTCATTTTCAACTAGTACCTCCAGTGGTCTAGGCACCATGATACATTGGAGCAATATGATGCAGACCCTTATCACTGGTCACCTTGCTTTTCTCATGCTCTGTATGGCTGGCACACTAATTCAGTGATTCCCAATATTAAACAAAGAGCTATAAGAAAAGTTCCAGTCAATAACCTAAGTGCCAGGCGTCTTCTTCCCTGCCCAGATTATGTCATAGCCTCCCTACCTTATCCTGATGATTACCCTGCCTGGATAACTCTTTATTTGTCTGCTTAGCTCTTTGTACAAGAAATCTAAAGAAAAAAAATTTTTTTAACAAAAATATATCTAAAGAAACAGGCAAGAGACCTATCTTAAAGTTTAATGGAAATCTCACTGTGTCTGAAATTAGAAGCATTTCTCCCCTGGAACAAGAACGAATATACCTAGCGAGAATGGAATTGTAGGACTAGAAAGCACAAATTACCCAAGTGAGTCACTAAAAATTCTGATAAGCAAGATCATTCCAATTGACATTCACTATTTTGGAGACCCATTCATTCTATAATAATTAGATTTTCAGTCCTGGAAAAACTAAGATGGTTAGTTACTCTAAGAAGGGTGATGGGGATGCTGGGATGGCTCAGCAGTTTAAGCACCTGTCTTGCAGCCCTGGGGTCCAAGGATTGGGTCCCAGCCCCGGCCCATGCTGACCCATATGCTGAACTGGGGGTGTTTCTCATGTGGTAGGCCCCCAATTGGGTTCATGCTGGGGTGAGCTTCCCATGTGGAAGGACCCCAGTTCAGCCCCGGCTTGTGCCTGGTCCCCACCCTGCACAGCCCTCCTCCCATCTGTGTGGAATGAAACTATGTCGAAAACAGATGGAGTACAACTATGGAGACTGCTCTGCTCTGGGCCCTCCCCCTTCTCTATGTGTCTCTCAGTCTTCATTTGTCTCTCTGTGAAAACAATAAGACAAGTACCGTATTTTCCGGCGTATAAGAAGACCGGGCATATAAGACGACCCCCTAATTTTACAGTTAAAACATAGGTTTAGGCCTCTATTCGCTGTATAAGACTACAGCCTCGGAAGTGGGGGGTAGTCTTATACAGCGACTAGAGGCCTAAACCTATGCTTTAACTGTAAAATTAGGGGGTCGTCTTATATGCCCGGTCGTCTTATACACCGGAAAATACGGTATTTTAAAAAATAGAAGAAGAAGGATGGCAACTTTTGAAGGACACCAACGACATCTGATGTCAAAATTGGAAGAAGTAAAAACTAACATGGGTTTCAGTTCATATTTGTTTCAGCTTGTGTTCATGGGTTCCAACTTGTGTTTTTTCCTCCCCTACTTTATAATTATCTTCTCTTCCCAATTACCTGTCCTGTGGATTTCAAAACCCAGCATCAGATATGAAGGCAACAGATTTCTAGGGACTGCTTAACTAGTTCCCACACATAAGAATTATGGTGTTGCTGCTCAAATACCTGCAACAAAAAAGTCTTCCTCCTCTGGTTGAATGGTAGTTGAGACACCTGGTGTCCCTACAGTCTAGAAGTCTCCAACTGCAATCACATTAGTTTTGTGATGGCATCTCTGGAAGTGTTATTGTGTGGTAATTGGGAGCACCACTTTTGGAGACAAGCATACATGTATTTGAATCCTTCCTGTGTCATCTACTGGGTGCGAAATCATAAACATCATAAACAAGTTATATAAATTGCATGTGACTGCTTCCCCATCAATAAAAAGTGGAAAAAATCCAAGGTGACTGTGAAGATGAAATAAGACACCATTAAAAAGAAATTAATACTGTTTCTGCCAAATAATTATCAGCCAACAAAATATTTTTATTATGATTAGTAAATTGTGTCATCTTTCTCAAAATCCTCTAGAAATTTAGGGGGGTTGTCTTCTCATCAAAACAAACAATGAAGATCAACTCCTACTTTACTTCATTCTGATGAATTTATTAAAGACAAATCACAGACCTAAACATAAAAGCTAGAATCCTAAATCTTCAAAAAGAAAACACAGGAAAATAAAATAACTTCAGAACTTTAGAGTAGGTATAATAGTCAGGGTTCTTCAAAGAAACAGAACATTAGATAGATAGATGATAGATAGATAGAAAGATAGATAGATAGATAGATAGATAGATAGATAGAACTAGATAGATAATGTATATATACACACAGATAGATAATAGATATAGATCTCTATAGGTTTGTGTGTGTGTGTGTGTAAAAATATTTTTTATAAGGAATTGGGTCACATAATAATAAAGGCTGAAAAAATCTGTGTGGTGGGTTGACATGTTGTAGATCTGGGAGAGCCAATGGTTAATTCTAGTCCAGGTCCAAAGGCCTGAGGACTAGGGGAGCCAATCATATTGTTCTGGTCCTAAGGACAGCAGGTTCAACATTCAAGAAAAGCTGATTCAGTTTGACTCCAAAGGCAGGAAGAAAGACAACATCCCAGTTGGAAGCAGTCAGACAGAAGGAATTATCTCTCACTGAGGAAAAGGTCAGGATTCTCTACTCTATTCAGGTCTTCACCTATTAGGGTGAGGCCCACCCACAGTAGGGAAGGCAATCTTGATTCAGTCTACTGATTTAATTGCTAATCTCATCCAAAAACACCCTCACAGAACCACCCAAAGTAATGTTTTACCATATATATAGATACACTGTGGCCCTGGGAAGTAAACACAAAGTTAGCCTACCGTGATCTATACA
The DNA here is from genome assembly GCA_004027555.1 of Craseonycteris thonglongyai. Taxonomy (NCBI): domain Eukaryota; kingdom Metazoa; phylum Chordata; class Mammalia; order Chiroptera; family Craseonycteridae; genus Craseonycteris; species Craseonycteris thonglongyai. Next base: position 31,261 of record PVKE010004960.1, on the reverse strand, counting down.
CTTATTTTTAAGACATGAACAAAAAAGCACTAAGTGCGAAGCAAAAATAAAAACAAAACCACAATTATAATTAAACTTTGTCAATATCCTTACTCAACAACAGACATTCTTCATAAGATAAACAAGCCACAAAATGAAAAAATAAAAAACTTGCAACACAGATATCTAACAAAGAAATCATCCAACTTTTGTTAAAAAATCTACAAATTACAAAAAAAGGATACAGTCATATTAAAAACATGGCCACACTATTTGAAAAAATATACTTTGCAAAGAAAGATACTAGTATTTCTAATAAGTACATGAAAAGGTAGTTAACATCATTCGTTAATATATAAATCCTAATTAAAACTACAATAATATAATATGTTATTTAAGATTAGGAAAATAACATATATGTTATTTAATATATTAAATACAAAAAAAAGACTGACAATGTCTGATCAAGAATATGAAAGAACTGGACTCCTGTCTTATATTTTGACTAGCAATGTAGAACCACTTTGGATAAGTATTTGCCAATTTCTAATAAAAATAAGCATGCTTACACCATTATGGTCCAGTTATTCCACTCTAGGTATGAGGGCACCTATTAACCAAACATTTGCATTTTTTGATGAAGAGTCAAAACTAGTTAAGTGATTTTAAAATCAAGAAGCATACACTGGGGATCTTTTTTTAAGTTTTAGAACTGTATAGGTCATATGATATGGTTGAATCTATTTGGCACTGATTATGTTCCTGTCAAAATCTATAAAATTAGGAACTACTAGAAACTAGTACATATGAAATCAGAGAACATAATAAAAGATGGAGTACTAAAGGTGTTAGACTGAATACATTCTGAGGTCACATGAATGTCAGAATATTGTACCATGGTCAGTTTTATTAGTTCTGTTTTGCTTCTATAAAAAATCACTACAAATTTGGTGACTTAAAATATCACAAATGTATTGTCGACCTTACATTTCTATAGGTCAGAAGTCCAACTCAGGTTTTCTTGGGCTAAATTTGAGGTGTCAGTAGGACTGTATTCCTTTCTAGAGGCTCTAGGCTGAAGCTTGTGTAATCTACAGCCCATGGCTGCATGCAGCCCGGGAAGGCTTTGAATGTGGCCCAACACAAATTCATAAATTTTCTTAAAACATTATGACATCGTTCTCCTTTTTTTTTTTGTAGTTCATCAGCTATCATTAGTGTTAATATATTTTATGTGTGGCCCAAGACAATTCTTCTTCCTCTAATGTGGCCCAGGGAAGCCAAAAGGTTAGACACCCCTGTTCTAGAGGAAAATCCATTTCCTTGCCTTCTCTGGTTGCTAAGGGTTGCCCACATACATTGGCTTGTAGCCCACTTTCTTCACCTTTAAAACCCACAACTTTGCATTTCTCTGATGAGTTTTCCATAATTGTATCTCCCTCTGACCACATCTCATACAGGGTTGGGGGTTCTAAGGCTTTTAAGGACCCAAGTGTTCAGATTACTCCCACCTAAAAGATTCAGAAAATCTCTCATCTTACAGTCTTAATTATATCTGCAATGTTTATTTTCTCATGGAAAGTAGTACAATCACAGGCTCCCAGGATTAGAATGTAGCCATTTTGGGAAGGCCATTATTTTATATATCACAACAGTAGGAAAATATGAAATAAAATAATCAGCCAAAAGATAAATTTACTATTCTATTTCAATATTCTCTCTAGTATTTGTACATTTTACAAAGATTTCTCTATTGCTTAATAAAAAATAGCAAAGCACTCACTTCTCTCTTTTGTATAGTGCTAGTAAAAAGACTTTGTCTTGTCACCTCTATATTTCTTTCATAAATCTATAAAAACAATATTTTGCTTTCACAAAGTGTACCATAGGGGGACTTCATAGTATCATATTATACTTTTAGTATCTGTTAATGAGTACAGTCATTGGCAATAAATGAGTATCTCTGAAAGATATGCAGATAAATTCCTTCTCTTTGAGCTGATTTCATTAAAGTGTGTGCTAAAAACAATGAGTGATAGAGTGAGATATTTAAGTTATCCATTTGATTTTGTTGTAACTGGGGGGTTGCTATGAGCCAAAAAGAAGATGGAGTGATTTTAATGAAAATTCTGGTAAAATATGGCTAAGTGTCATTTAGGTTGGGATGAAGAAGCCACAGAAGTAGAGGCTAGGACAGGTAAAGAGATATAGTGTCTCTTGAAGTAAAGATGCTATAACAGTCTGTTGTAGGGGATGCCGGGATGGCTCAGTGTGTTGAGCACTCATCTTACAGCCCTGGGGTCCAGGGATTGAATCCCGGTCGGCCCGTGTAGACACATATGCTGAACTGGGGAGTGTCCCTGGTTCGGTTCCTGCCAGGGAAAGCTTCCCATGTGGGAGGCCCCCAGTTCAGATTCTGTCCTGGGCAGGAGGCCCCTGGCCAATTCCTGCCCTGGACTGTCCTGCCCCCAGCTGTGAAATGAAACTATGTAGAAAACGAATGATGTGCAATTATGGTGACTGCTCTGAACCCTCCGCCTTCTCTCAGTCTCTTTCTCTGTCAAAAACAATAAAAATAAAATCTAAAAAAAAGCCTATTGTTTCATGATATGTTTCAGTCCTTTAAGAGTTTATAAACTTTAAAAATAATGGACGGTAACATAGCTTTAATTCTTAGAAAATAATTGATTAAAAATAAAACCTGGGTTATAAAGATCTTTAAAACATCCTATCTTTACATGAAAACTCTTGAGAATATATAACTTTAAATTTGCTTTGTTAAACATTACAATATGTAGTTGGTGAAAAGTAAATAGCAGAGTACATATTCTAATTTCATAAAACTATAATTTAAAATGTTCAGATACTCTATAATAATGCTCTAAATTTGCAATACTTGGAAATTTTATTTTCTGCTATCAGCATACATAAAATCTGGGAGGCTACTCTCACTAAAATAATGTATACTAAAAGTGAAGTTGTATGATTTCATCCTGTTTTTAGCTTCATGGTTTATAAAATACTGTTAAAAGCCCAAAATTATGATCTCTACCACTACCAATTTTGAACTCTTCATTGAACATATATTGAATTTTCTTAGTGTGCTTTATGACCTCTAAAATTCTAACTATATTATAATGGATTCTCTGATATTGCAATGAAAACTTTCAAGGGCTATAAGAGAATATATAACAAATAAAATTACTATATCATTTTGGTTTGATTATTTTTAATGTCTGAAATTCTTATTGTTAGTAGTTCAATTCTAAAAGAACATTTCTATCTCAAAAATTTAATTCAACAGTTCAATCATTTTAAATTATTTTATTTTATACAAAAGCAGGAATAGAAATCTCACTATACAGTCTTTCATCTTACAGATTCTTTTTCTGTACAACAAAATAAGGGAAAGAGGCAATTATCTAGAGACAAGAAGTCCCAAACCTAGGAATTGGTTGTGTTCCAAAAGGTCATTCAATGGTCAGTTGAATGTATTAGCCTCAGAAATTCAGCAGCAAAATGCCAAGACCAGCCAGTGGCTCTTATATAAAAGTGAAGAAACTTCATTCTTCAGAGGAAAAAGTCAATTTCCCAGGCCAAGAAAATGTTGAATATTAACAGGATAGACCTAAGCACAGTGAAAAAAGCATCCTACAGGGGAAACTATAACTCCTGCCCCAAGGGATGGAGTCTTATTCAAAATCACAGTGAATGATCTTATTCATTGTACATTGTATTATTGTCTTCAATTATTTACTGTCTCTAATTGCAGTGTCTTCCTATGCAAATAAACTTTCTCACATGAAAATGACTTTGTGTTTGACCATATATATGACTTACCTTGGCATAACAGATCTCAAGTTCCCATATCCTGGCAGAAACTTGAGTCATTACACAGCTCAGTGTTTCTTTTTTTTCCTTCTGTTTTGAGAAGATTATGTCCAAAATAATGACTGCTAATAGAGTCTGCGTCTTGGCATGAAGAAGCTATATGGCACATAGACAACTCACAGCTGCCTCAGCTAGCACATAACATGAGTGGAAAATAAACTTGTGGTGCTATGAGCAACTTGATTTTTTTAAAATTATTGTGCTATTACTTAGCATAATGAAAAAAAGGTGACTGTCTTAGTCAACTCAGGCTGTTGTGATAAAATACCATAGACTGAGTTATTTAAACAGCACAAGTTTATTTCTCACAGTTTTGGAGGCTTAGAAATCCAAGATGAACGTGCCAGCTGATTCAGTTCCTAATGAGAGCTCTCTTCCTGACTTGCAGATGCTTACTTTTTGCTATGTCTTGACATTACCTTTTCCCCATATTCCTCTTCTTATAAGGATCACTAATTCCTACATGACGGTCCCACTCTGATGACCTAATCTAACCCTACCCACTTCTCAAAGGTCCCATCTCCAAATACCATCTCACTGAAAAGGGCTTCCACATATGAATTTGGGGTAGACACAAACACTCAGTTCATTAACAACGAATATGAAAATTGGTATCAGAAGTGCCAAAATCATTGAAAACCTGAAACATGTAAAATTTGAATAACAGCAAAGGCTTTGAAGAAATAGAATGGTGATTTTAGACTAGTGGTTCTCTGCCAGAGACAATTTTGCCTCCAGGAAAAAATTTTCAATGTCTGGGACATACTTCGTTGTCATAACTGAGTGAAGAATGGATGCTGCTAGACATCCTACAATGCACCGGATAGCCTCCCACAATAAAGAAATACTGATACTAAAATGTATATGTTTTCAAGGCTAAAGAAACCTTGTTTAGAAAAGGACATTATGAATAAATTTATCAGCATATATGGTTACATTTGACAAGGCATTACAAGAAAAACAGATAAACTCACAATGAGTTGGGCAATTTGCTAGCAGATATGATGTTAAACATGATTAATTCAAAATAAAGACTTTCTAAGTTTTTGTATCATTAACCTCACAAGTTTGACATCAACAAAAGCTTCTAAACTCAGGTACATGAAGAACAGTTCATTTCCTCTGTTAAAGTCTCTCTTAATGACAAAGTCAAAATCCTTTCTGCAGTTGTCTCTATCTTAGCTTATCAGCTCCTATGAGCTACTGTTCAACCAGCATACATCTTCACAAATACAAACTACGTTTTACTTTACAAACCAAGAATAATTTACATTCATTGACAGGGGAAAAATAACCTTCCTGACATAAAGAGCAGCATAACTTATACTTAACATATACAGCTTAAATTATTAAACAAAACTCTCAGCTGCTTTATATAAAAACAATCATTCATATCTGGTTTTCCAAAACAAGCTAACAAACAAACACTAGTCTGCTCCAAAGATTAAATCAAATATCTAATATATCTCACCTTCTTGTATCTGTGAAATGGGCCAGTAATAAAATTTATCTCCTGGGACTGTTTTGATGATTAATCGAGTTAATACATTCATATATACAGTACATAATGAGTTCTATTCAAGTATTTGATAATGTAATTGCTAGGATCTTTATGTGGTCAGGAGCTAAGAAGCTATTATCCAGTTTACTTATTCTTTACCCTTTTTATCCAATTGGTTGGCCAGTCTGATAAAATATATCTTCAAGATATTTTTCGTGGGGATGCTGGGATAGCTCAACAGGTTAAGCACTTGCCTTGAAACCATGAGGTCCAGTGATCAAATCCTGACCCCAGCCTGTGCAAACCCATATGCTGAACTGTGATGGTGAAGGTTCTCACCTCCTATGAGGGAGGGCCCCAGTTCAGTCCCTGCCCTGCACAGCCCCACATCCACCTGTATGTAGTGATACCATATCACAACTAATGATGTAAACTATGGATACTGTTCTGGGCCCTTTCCTATTCTCTCTTGTACCTTCTCTCAAAAACAATAAAGTAAATCTTAAAAATAAATATCTGGGGAAGCCGGGATGGATCAGTGGATTAAGCGCTCACTTTGTAGCACCGGAGACTGAGGATTGAATCCTGGCCCCGGCCTGTGCTAACAACCCATGTGCTGAACTGGGGAGTTACCCCAGTTCAGTTCTCTCTCTGTCTCTGTATCTCTCTCTCTCTCTCTCTCTCTCTGTCAAAAACAATAAAAATTGAAAAATAAAATAAAAAAATAAATATCTTCTCATCTCTTTTATTCAATTCCCATTGCCACTAACCTTCCTCTGTCTTTCATTACTTTTCTGTCCTCTGACTCTCCCAAAACTATACTTTTGAAGTCATAAAGGGCTCTGAGTTCAAGGATATATCAAGTGCATTAAAACAGTAATAGTTATCTTTTCAAATCCAGGTCACTTAATTTTGAAAATTAAAAAACTTTATTTGTTGCAAGTTTTAGAGTGAATAATTTAAAAATTAGAAAGCAAATTTCTGGGAATTGTTTTTTTCAAACTAGTGAATCACAAAAAGTGGAAAGTAATAAAATTTAAAAATTAGTCTTAACAGTGTCCATTATGATGTGTTTTATAATATTTTTTATTAGTTATCACTTTTTATTTTTATGCTAAGAAGTGTTCACATTTTATACTTTTGTAAATTTCAATTCCTAGGAACTTATAGTATTATTATAACTAATATAGTTTATTAATGTAGTAAACCTGAACAACAGCATTACAATAGTAGTATCAAAAATTTAGAGCAGAATTTTTTACATTTCTTGACTTTTAATTAATAATATATCCATGGATTAATTAACTCAATTGTTGGAATCTTTTCAAAATATGTATTAGCCTAGCACATCATATACATTAAATATATTACAAACTTGTTCATTATACTTCAATAAAGCTGAGAAATACTGTCCAAATCTTTTTTTTTTGTATTTTTTATTTTGTTTTATTTTATTTTTAATTGTTAAATTTATTGGGGTGACATTGATCTTTATTTAAAAATCTTTATTTAAAAATTGGAGTTTTGGGGGAGGGAGAGTTGTGGGGGGAGGTGGGAGTGGGCACCGGATATATGGTGGTAGAGGGGGAGCTGATTCTGGGAGGTGGGCACATAATGTGATGCATGGGTGATGTGATGTGGACTTGTACATCTGGAAACTATCTAATTGTTACCAACCAATGTCACCCCATTAAATTTAACAATAAAAAAAAAGATAAAGCAAATTGTAGTCATTGGAGCAAGCTCTTTATTAATTATTAATATAATACGATCTGAGTGACAGCAGTGAGAATTAGCTTAACTTTCATGAAAAGAATTTGTTCTTTGCTTGTTTTGTTGTGTTTTGTGTTTTGAAAGATCTAATTATACTATACCCATTTGGTTAAAAAAAAAAATTGGAGTTTTATTAATCCAAGTACTTACTACATATTTTATAAAAGATTTATCTTGATAGATTAAACATATTGAAAAGATAATATACAGAATATATTTGTAATAATTATTTCAATTTATTCTATACTATTTTTTCCTTTATAATAGGTCATTTTTTAATGACCAATATAACTGTTTCCAATAAAAGCCTATGCTAGAATAAACTATAAAATTGTTTATTAAAAATTATTACTAATAATGGTATAATAGCATACAACCTATAAGTTGTATTATAATTAAATTTAACTTTCTGCTGGAAAATGCCCTACAAATTCAGAATTTTATTTATCCATTCATATGCCAACTATTATGACATTTTCTGCAATTCAAAACCTGGTGACTCAATAACTCTTCAATAACAGTCTTGTAATAATAAGCCAGTGAAATTATACTTATTATAAGAAAATAGAGTTGTCTCTAAAACCTTCTCATACTGCTTAAGATTTTCTACTCTTAAGGGAATTAGAAATGATTAGTCTCTATTTCTAGCAAAATTCCAACTGGGAATAAGGATGACTTCAAGGATGGAAACAGACCTGCTTATTAAAAAAAAGAATCAAATAGGTTTTTCAATAATATTATCTCATGTCATTTTCTAAGTATAGTAAAAATTTGCTGTATATTGTATGACCCATTAGTCAGACATAGAGTAAAAATATACAATATAAGTTGCTTCAAATAAATTCAATATGGCAAAAGTGTGGACAATAAACTCAAACTTAAATCAAATTCAGAAGATAAAGATTTTTTTTTTTTAATATCAAGAAATAACCTACATTTTTATGGCTTGATTTTTTTTTTTCTTTCAAGTTGTTGGATTACCAGTCTTTGAGAAAAAATGATCAAATCTACCTAAAAATGTATAAATCTGATACTGGCATTTTCCTTATTCCTACTTTTTCACCCACAGCCAAAAGAATAGGCAGCAACTAAGATAGTCATTATCTGAAAAACCTTGTTTTCTTGTGCCATTGCAGACAATGGACTAGGGAAAGGCTCGGCTATACACACCAAAATTCATGGGAGGCAAAAACTGAATGAGCTTCGATTTGGACCACCTGACTCAGAACCAACAACTATGAAGTGAGGTCACTGGGCCAACTATCAATGACCAGGCAGCCAGAGCTCAAAATTTTAGAATTATGTAGAAAGAAACCACAGAATAAGTCACAAGCAATAGAGCAAATCAATGGTTCTTAAAATTACAGAGTTTTGCCCAATGTTATGTTCAGCCATGCCTCCATTTAAAATTCAATACCTCACAATTTGCTCAGATATATGAGAAAAATGAGCAATATTTTTATGTTATATAAATATTATCAGTATAAATAAAACGATTAGATTTATATTCTCAAAGTGCCAGGATTAATTATGATTTTTTTTGACTATAGTAAATTAATATTAAATCAGTTTGTATATTGAAGAGGAGAAAAAAATGAAAATTAGACAGAGAGTGGGGAAAGCTGGGATGGCTCAATGGGTTCAATGCTTGCTTTGCAAACCCAAGGACTGAGGATCGAATCACGACCCTGGCCTATGTGGACCCATGTGCTGAACTGGGGTGTGCTTCCCATGCAAGAGGTCCCCACTTTGGTTCTTGTCCCCCGGCTTGGCCCCTAACTTGAGGGGATGTGCCTCCCATGTGGGAGGTCTCCAGCCCAGTTCCCAACCTGTGAGGCCCCTGCCCACCTACGTGGAACAAAATCATATCACAAACTGACGACATACAACTATGGAGACTGCTCTGGGCCCTCCCACTTCTGTCTGTCTTGCTCTGTCTCTGTCTCTCTCTGTCTCTGTCAAAAACAATAAAATAAACCTTTTTTTAAAAAAAGACAAAAAACAGTAGAGAAGAAAAATAAAAGAGAAAAAGTTGTAAATTTAATTTATTGAATTACTTGCTTGTCTTTGTTTCTTTTTATCTTTAAAAATACATCTATATAGAACCAAGACAACTAATTAATTCAGCAAATAAAAAAAAAATTCAGCAAATCAATATGTGGAATGCAGAAAATAATTCTATCTATACCAAGAAATAGGATGTTTTTGGAATATTATAATTTTCAGTGTCTATTTGTCTCAGGTTTATAGGACAAAATTGTCTTTTTTTTTTTTTTATGTCTCTTTAGCTCATTTAGTCACAATTTCTTTAATTAGACTTTTATACTTGTTTAACTTTGTTGTGTAATTTCTAAGGTTTTAAGACTACATATTCTTAGAACAAGCTCACTAATCATATATCATCTCAGATTTAAACAAACAAAAAACATTAGCCTGTTATCTATGATTTGTACAAATCTATCTTATAATTTAATTCTAAGTGTGCTAATGCTTAGATGCAGCATGAATCCATTAATTAATTTGAATTTTATGGATGTTGATGAAATCTTAGCAACATTATTATACCTGTTTAGTATAAACACTGTAGCCAAGGAAGTACATCTTCCAATTATCTGTACAATTATCTTGTTAGCTGGCATATATTGTTATTGTTGTTACTATGAAGACTCCATTAAGCCCTGCAAAATTACATTTTAGTTTTTAGTTATTCCTAACAAAACTCTTATGACAAAATTTTGCCATCTCTATTATAGATAAAGTGATAAACAAATTGGTTTTCCTGTGATTTAATCAGTTAGATCACACTAAACAGCCAAGTTCTGATTGATAAGAGTTTGGGGAGACTACTCGTCAATTCTGTTTTTGACAATTTTGAGTTGGCCAGTTCAATACTTTTCTTAGTGGATATTTATTCAGCAACCAGTGCAACATCACAGTTGATCCTAATTGATACCCAAGTGAATAGCCTCCAACAAAGAGGCCTATAATTAAAGAACCACATGACTGAAGATGATGAATTCCCTCCTTACCTTCCATGCTGCTTTTTCTAGAACAGGATTGAAATACATATTGTGGCAATAAAACAGAAACCTCGTGACAGCAGCATAGAAGCCATTTATCTCTGTTCCAGCCAACCAAGAATTTTAACCAGTATTACCTCCACTTACAATGACAAATTAATAATTACTAAAAATATTTTAGAGTTCAAAAAGAACACAATAGTGAGTCAGGATAGTCAATGAACGACTAGGTAGTTAGGGGAGGCCTCAGTAGTTGTAGCAAACATATCTAGGAATATAATGTACAAGTAGTCAGGCAACTGGGTCTGTACTGGAATGAGATAGTGCACGCCAGGGTCTCTATGTTGTACCAACCCTCAGGCGAAACAGATTTATGTCCTAATGAATGTCTCCTAGTTTGTTTCAAACTGCTTTGAGCCTAGGCAACAAAACATATCACATGAGACAAAGATTAATATGTAGGCATAATTTATATAAGGAGTAACTTTAGCCTTCGTTGTGGGCATTCCACTTTTGGGTGTCCACTCTCGTTAGAGAGCTTTGTCTTTCCTTTCAATAAAACCTCCACTGCTCCTTAACCTTTCCTCACAAGTCTGTGTCCTCATTCTTTAAGTACATGAGATCATAAATGCCAGAAACACACCGTGATTCCTACTTTAGTAGGTACTTAATGTATGGATGTGATGTTCCATTTAGATATTATTTGTTGACTTTTCTTATATCTCAACTCAGTTGCCAGTAATGTCTGTGTATAAAAGTTTATAATCTGGTGTAAAAAGAACTCTAAAAATAAAATCTCCACATATAAATTTCTATGAATAACATTACATAAATATCATAAAATGAGAACTGGTCAGAACTTCCCACAAATAACTGAAACACTTTCAAAGAGAAAAATTAAAATGTCCTAAATGGAAAGATAAAGGTAGTAAGATAAGTATCTTAGCTGAGCATGATTTTTCCAAGGTACATGTATGGCCAAGCAAGTCTCCTCAGTGAAGAAATATTTGTTATTTCTTATAAAGTCACTGTCATCTAGAACCAGACTTGATAAAATTCAACAGGTTGTATTTCTGGGGGGGGTTTGTTTTGTTTTGTTTTTCAAATTCCAAATTGGATACATGTGTTGTTCTCTATCTCCTCATAGAATCCTTGGTAAGGGATACATGCTCAAAGTTATAGAATTTGCAGAAAATGAAGACAATGTGTTCGAAATAAGCATCTAGTAGGCACAGACCAAAAGAAGGAAGAGTGAGAAAGATAAGAATATTCCCAGATTGAGTTGTCAGACTGATGTCACTGATAAACTGAATCTTGACTAAAAAAGACATTGAGGTGGTAGTTCTCTTCAAATGCATATATTTCTCATTCTATGTGGGAATTAGAACACTTGAAAGTCTTTACTATAACAATATCTCACTTGGCCTACTCATAGATTTTTCTCTTCAAGATAGTTCCTTACCGTTTTTTCTTGTTTTATTCTTCATCTTTTTGACCTGCTACTCTTCAAGGATTTCTTTCCTATAAATGATCTTAATATGAAGGACTTATTCAGTATAAAATGGAATATGTTTTGGTCATAATTTTATAAAAGTGGACTGGCCATAAATTATAAATTGTGTGCTTTTACAACTGTTATTTTCATCCTTATAATTCTTATTATCATCCAAAAAAAAGAAACAAAAAGATAACAATTTCAAAAAGTACTTTAGCAAATGAATAACAGGGCCATATGAACATCATATAGAAAAATACAATTAAGAATAATGAATTATATACAGTTTTCATAATAGATGCCTGAAAACAGGATACACATGTTCACTGGTATTTGGCATTGTTGTAGAAAAGCACTTCACATCTTTTCACTAATGCTTTTTGCCTTAGAGCATCATGTAGTATCCCCATTAATCTGATCAAACTCAACAAACTCCAATGGAGGCTGTTTTGGCAGAAGGACAAAGGACACTTTCCCCTCAGCTTATAACAAATTGCTCTCATTAGAACAAATGGTCTCAAAGCATTATGCTACTTGAGTATTTCTGGTGACAAGCCCAAAGGGTAGACCCAATGTACCCTGTAAACAATAAGAAAGGGTTCAGCAACTGAAGTGTTCTTCTGTAGTTTAAAAGCTTCATATTCCCAGAGCATGAAATGAGCCTCTACCAAACACAGAATCAGACTTTGTCTGTGATTAAGACAATTCCAAATAAAATGGCTCTGATGAAGTGGCACAGGTTTTTTTAATAGCTTATTTTTTATCATAGTAGATATTGCTTCTGAAGTTGCATTAGTAGTAGTTTATTATATCTTAAAAGGAGCGTCTAGTTCACATAACATCTCAAGGTCTTTCTACACAATCTGGAACTGGATCTTTAAGAAAATATTAATTTCAAGTATCTTTTAGAAAATTCTTGCAAAAATGAAAATAGATAACACTAAAAATACAAAGAAAACAAATATCAGCTTAAGTACAAAATAATGTAAAGAGAATCATAACATGATAACACACAATATTCTGTGTTCATAGTTTCAGCTGATTTTTTGGAATTACTTTGTTGTTTTTCTATAAACTTCCAATCAGTGAGACTTACCAAAAGACTAGAATTTATAGACATTTTATAATGTGACCTTTAACTCCTATTTTTAAGCATTTTGATTTTGAAATACTTAGAATCGGTTATTTAATACTTGTAAAATAGGTTTCAAGCATGCACACCAACTACTCTTCATGTTATTTTATTACTTCCATTACTGCATTACATCTTTACTATGCAGTTATAAATCTTAGGTTTCAGCATACTATAACTCAGCAGTTTAAACTGAATCGGGTTTCCAGATACAAATGGTGTTTTCAAAAGGAAGATTAAAAGCCAGCTAAGCTAGAGCACTTCAAAAGCTCATTGGCCTTGCCCTGAGCAAGAAGTTGAGGATAAAGGACAGGGTCATAAGAAGTACATTTTGTGTTTGAATAAGGAATTGATTAGGGGAAGAACTCCAGGCTAGCTGAGACTGAAGATCATAATTTTCTATTCATCCAACATTCTGTCAATAAAAGAACATTAGAGAATTTATCCTCTAAAAACACAGTCTATCTCTTGGTTTCATCATCACCATCAAAAAGTATTTTTGTTATTCACACAGTGGTTTCTCCACAGGAAGCAGTATGGATTGCCTTGAGTATGAGCAGGAACCACAGAGGAGACACCACTATTTAATAAGCCCTTACATCATCTAAGGTAGGTGAAAAAAAGGACCTTTATCTTGGCTCTCTTTGCAGCCTCATTTATGGCCAAGACAAAACAGAGACATAAATAAATATCAAAGTTTAATTTTTATATGAATAGTTTTTCAAAAATAAAATTTTTGAAATGTCTAAGATTAATCAACTGCAACTATAATCATTTAAAGTTTTTCATAATAAACAAACCATGTCTCTATGCTTTTGGCCAAATAAGAATCAAAACACTGTCATATCTAATCACTATCAGAACCAGAATGACAAGAACCTAAAGTAATTATGTGAAACAACCTCTTGTAAATCAATGTACCTAGGCCATACCTAAGTAAAGCAATGGAATATTTTGGTGTATATAAACATATAAAATTATTATTATTATAGATTATATAATATGTATTCCTTTCAGAGTCCAAGTTACAATGGCCAGGATTAGTTAATAGTAGGCTATAAATTCACCAAGCTCAAAAACCATGTCTTTCTTTTTCACTTTTGTTTTCTCTATAACAGTTACACAGTGGTTTGTATAAAGTAGGTAGTCAGTGAATAGATGACATATAAAATAAATGGATGTTGGGATGCCAAGATAACTTATCAGGTTGAGCGTTTGCCTTGCAACCATGAGGTCCAGGGATCAAACCACTGCCCTGGCCCATGTAAATCCACATGCTGAGCCATGGGGGGTGGCAGCAAAGGTTCTAGTCTCCCATTTAGGAGGTCTCCAGTTCAGTTCCTGCCCCATGTGTGGAATGAACTATGTCACAACAAATGATATAACTGTGGAGACTGCTCTGGGCCCTCCCCACTTCTCTCTCTCTTTTTCACCTTCTCTCAAAAAAATAAAAATACATGGATCTTTACATATCTCATAGTGGCAAAAGAACAAGAAGGAGGAGAGAGAAAATTAAAAGACACATAATATTTGCAGTTAGTCATTTCAAAGTATTTTTTTAATAGCTTACATTTCCAGACCCTATGAATGCTAAACCGTAGCACAAATATCAAAATTACCTGCCTTAAGAATACCTAGCCTAAGCCAAATGGAAAGACAAAAACACATATCCCAAATGAAAGAACATAACAAAGTTTCAGAAAAGAACTAAACAAAATAGAGACAAGCAATCTATCAGATGCAAGTTCAAAACACTGGTTATAAGGATGCTCTATTATCTCAGTGAGAACTTCAGCAAAGAGGTACAAAACATAAAAATGGAGACAGAAAACACAAAATAAAAAGTCACAAATGAAAAATACAACTGAAACAAATAATACATTAGAGGAAATCAAGAGATTAGATGAAGCAAAGGATTGAATCAGCTATTTGAAAGACAAGGTAGCAGAAAACATTCAGTGCAATCAGAGCAAAAGATAGGGTGGATAAACAGAGAAGAAAACAAGACCCTTACATATACTGCCTAAAAGAGACTCACTTGAAATCAAAAGACACATACAGACTGAAAGTAAAGGGATTGAAAAAGATATTTCATTAAAACAACAACAATAACAACAACAACAAAAAACTAGGGTTGCAATACTTATACCAGACAAATGGACTTTAAAACAGAGGCTATAACAAGAGATAAAGAAGGACCCAGTAATCCCACTTCTGGGTATTTATCCAAAGAAACTGAGAACACTATTTCAAAAAGATATGTGCATCCATATGGTCATTGCAACATTATTTATTAATAGAATAGTCAAGATATGGAGGCAATCTGGGTGTCCATTGATGGATAAATGAATAAAAAAGAGTGGTACATATACACAATAGAGTGTTACTCAGCCATAAAAATAAAAAAATAAATGAAATCGTGCCATTTGCAACAACATGAATAGATCTAGAGGGTATTATGCTGGGTGGAGTAAGTCAGACAGAGAAAGACAAATGCCATATAATTTTACTTAGAGGTAGGCTGACCAGACATACCATCTTCAATGGGACAGAAAACAATGGTACTGTCCTGTTTTGAGCGGCACTTATGGTCAGCCTATTGACACCTTGAATTTAGCCCAGTGACCATTCATACCAATTGAAACCAGACAGTACAGTTATTTTCTATCCATTTAAAACAGTACTGCTGGTCAGGCTACTTATAAGTGGAATCTAAAGAACAAGATAAACAAAAGAGAAACAAACTCTTATATATGAAGAACATTTTTAGGGTTGCCAGAAGGAAAGTGGTCTCAGGTAGGCAGCAAACCAGTGGTAAGACAGAAAGTACTCACATGTCTCTGTTCAGAAAGACCAGAACATTGATCAATTTCTTAAGGAGATTCTTGGGTACAATGGAGGGTAGAAACGGTAATGCTGTCTTGCAAGCAATTTCTTGGTAGCCATGAGAGTTTAATAAGTGCAAACTGAATATCAGACTGGAAGAAGTGGTAGTAAAATTTACTGTGCATATTAATTACCTGTGTGGTTCCTGCTAAAATGCAGATTTCTGGGCAGTATTCCAGAGATTCTGATTCACCCCAAGTGTCTGGAGGAAGCCCAGGACTTTCATTTGTAACAGGCACAGCAGACGATGTGGTTAGCTTTCTGGCCACATATCAAGGAGTCAGCCATATTAGTATAAGATAATCATAAATTTGTGTTTATATTGTCAAAAATTTCCATAACTTCAACAACCTGTTACACAGCTTTAAATGGTAAGTAAAAAAATACCTACCAGACTGGTTATGTTTTGTATCTACTTTGTCATATGTAATCAGTTTATATGTCTTAGTTACCTGCATTCTAAAGCCTAGTCCAGGGGTGTCCAACCTTTTGGCTTACCTGGACCACATTGGGAGAAAAAGGACTGTCAGGGGCCACACATAAAATACACTAACACTAATGATAGCTGGTGAGTTAAAAAATAAGGTCACAAACAAAGCTCATAATATTTTAAGAAAGTTTGTGAATTTGTGTTGGGCTACACTCAAAGCTGTCCCGGGCAGCATGTGGCCTGTGGGACGCAGGTTGGATAAGCTTGGTCTATATAGCATGAGGCAAAACAGGCTGTTTGGATGGAAAGGCCGCTGGAAGTTACTTGCTTGGGCCTGCAACTTGGATGGGGCAGGTTCTGAGGAAATCCCTGAGGTGTGAGGGGGGACAGTAAACAGTGTTGGCCAGGTTGATAGAGACTCAAATATGGCAGCTGCCTGCATTTGCACACCAGAAAGAAGAGAGGTGTGAATGAAGAAACTATGGTTTTGCTTGCACGGCTCTCTGAGAGAAAGCTGCTCCCCCAGCTTTCATCCTAAAGCCAGACAATTCAGTCCTCAATTCTTTCTTCTCTGTATGTCCCTGACACCTTTCAAGCCATTGTCCCAGTGATGGAGCTCAGAGCGAGTGAATCCATCAAGTAAATCTGTGCATGGGCTCTTTAAGAGGAAGGAGCTCCTGGGACTGCAGCCGCCCTCCAGCTCCCTCAGCCACAATCGCCACTGGTTTTCACAGCCAGATGTTATAGGGACTTCTCCTCCCAGCACTGGAACCCTGGGCTGGGGAGCATGTTACGGGGCTAAGACCCTTCACTCCTCTGGGGGGGTTCTCTGCAGCTAAGGTTTCCCTCCCAATTTTTAATCATCACAAGCAAGTGTGGGACCTGCTTGTTTTGTGCCTTTGCCCCTCCTACCAGTCTCCACGTGGCGTCTTCTATACATCCTGATTAGTAGGACTATTTAGCTTGACTTCAGGTGCTTCTTAATGATGATTTTCTGTAGTTTAGTTATAATTTTGACGTGATCATGAGAGAATGCCAGCCCAGAGTTTACCTACTCTGCCATCTTGACCAGAAATCCAACTGTCTCAAAATACACTTTAGGATACACATTTTTAAAAGTTTCTCTTTTGTAACTACCAATTTGTATTAACACTTCTGAATCCTTTCCCCCTTTTTACCCATCCCCACAAACCCTTTCCTTATAAAGGATAAGCACAGGCTAGCTAGGCTTCTTCTTCCTGTACCAAGTGACCTTAACTGACTCAATAGCTGGCATGAAGATATGGGTAAGAGTCCAACCTATAGCACCGGATTTCCTGGCTTCAAAATCCTGCACTACCAATACCTACTTGGGTGGCTTTGGACAATTTTGACTGTCACTTTGTTTCTTTCCTATAAAATATAAATAATAAAACCTACTTCTCATTATCATTTTAAGGAGTTAATGAGCTAATAAATGTCATACACTTAGCATAGGGCATGGCACCTAGAAAATCCCGAGAAAATATGAGCTAACATCATAACCTTACCCTGGTGCTCCTACAAACCATAATTTAACTGGAAGGAATAGGTATTTCTAAAGACACAGTAGAGAGAATTATTCCCCAGGCTATAGGACTTTGGGTGCTTCTAAAATTATGCCCCATAGGCAAAGACTCTTCTGTTTATCTTGAGGGATAGTGACTGTGCTCAAGTTTCTGCTTTTCAGCAAGGAATCCACAATGGTGTGACTGAGTATACTGGCATTGAACCAGAATTTCAGTATCTGGAAAACAATATAATTGTGTAAGTGAAACAAAATGTCTCAATGTAGCGAACTACATTCTAGAAGTGGCTAAGGGAAGGTAAAGAGGTAATAAAGGAAAGTCATAAGATAAGAGTATCACCCCCCAAAAATAGTTGTTTATGAGTGCACATGTGTGTTTAACCTTCTCCTTGTTTCTATCTGGCCTCATGGAGGCCATAGTAATACAGGCCATGGAATTCCTATGTCCTTCAAATTATCTTGCCCTTGGTAGTTACATCTGTATTCCTTAATTTAGCAGCTAACCAAGTGAATTTAGAAAGCTTTTGTCAGAATTTAGAAGAATTTCCAACTTCCTATATCAAACTCTAGCTGTTCATGGTACATGCAGTTAGAATTATTGGAATTACTGAGTTCTATTGTCACTTGGCACTCAGACTCGATTAGATACTTGCACCTCCAAAGTCATGCTCTCTGCTATTCATAATGTTATGAATTCAGTATAACTTGACATCAGACTCACTCAGACTAAAACACCATAGGAATCTTATAAATTAATTTGTCCATTCTTCATCCTCTTTCTGCCTCAGAAAAAAATCCTCAACATTATTTGTGTATTGACTGAATTAATGAATACAATGGATGACAAAACTCTCACAGGGGGAAAACAAAATGAATAGTAAGATGGGAAATTTCAATAAAGAATTGGATTTATACAATGAGTCAAATGAGTATTTAGAACTAAAGGGTAAAATTTCTGTAATTGAAACTCATTGTTGGGAACTAAGAGCAGGCTGGACATTACAGAAGATAAGAATAGTGAATTCAGAGACAGATCAATGGAAAAAATATATAAATTGAAGCAATGAGAAAAAAAATAGAATAAAAGACACAAGTGGGACATAGTCAAAAGGGCAAATATACATATACCAACATACCAAGTTTTATTGCACTTTGCTTTACTGCACTTCACAGATATTAATCTTTTTATAAGAAATTTATGCAGAAAAATTCATCATTGTCTTATCTAAGAAACTGCCACAGCTTTTCCAACTTTTAACAACCATCACCCTGATCAGTCAGTGGCCTTCAACATCAGGGCAAGACCCTCCACCTGCAAAATGATTATGACTCACTGAAGGCTCAGATGATGGATACGTTCATAATAACGTATTTTTTAATTAAGGTGTGTACAGTTTTTAGACATAATACTATTGTATACTTAATAAATTAGAGTATAGTATAAACATAACATACAGTATATGCATTAGGAAACCAAAATATTCATGTGACTTGCTTTATTATGGTAGTCTGGAACCAAACTCATAATATCCCTGAGGTATGCCTATAATGGAGTTTCAGAAGTAAATGAAAGAGGGTAGAGCAGAAGGAATATTTGAAAAGATCATTGGCGAGAATTTTCCAAAACCTGAAATGACTTTAATCTACACTTTCAAAATGCTCTGCAACCTCCAAGAAAGAAAAGTATAAAGATTACACAGATAGGAATAGCATAATTAAAATGCTGGTGAAAAAAAAGAAAAAAGAAAAAAGAAAAAATCTTAAAAATAGCAGAAGGGAAGTAAAACACTCCTTTTAAAGAATTAAGAGCACAAATAAAAGAGCTGACCTCCACAGAAGTGATCTAATCAGAAAGCAGTAAAATAACATCCTACAAATGTGTGAAAAACAGAAACAAAAACAAAAAAAACTAACATATACTCTTATGTAGACAGGAAATAACCTTTAAAAATAAAGGCAAAATACATGGTTTTCAGGCAAACAAAAGCTACCCTCCAAGAAATATTAAAGAGATTTTAGGCTGGAGGAACTATATAGGCGGCAGCACAAAATTTCAGAAAAGAATGAAGAACGATAGAAAGAGAAAATAAGTCAGTAAATATTTTTAAAATCAAAATGGATAAATAAATTGTGCTTAAAATAAATACAAAAATTACCAGAGAAAAACAGCATACTAAAAATTTGCGATTAATCTAAGTGTAAAAAAATAACACTGGGGGAAGCCGGGATGGCGCAGTGGGTTAAGCACTCACTTTGCAGCCCTGGTGACCGAGGATCAAATCCCAGCTCCGGCCCACGCGGACCCATATGCTGAACTGGGAAGTGCCCCCAGTTAGGGTCTCACTGGGGTGAGACCCCGGTCCAGTTCCTGCCCTGTGCAGCCCTGCACCCACCTGTGGAATGAAACTATGTGGAAAAACCAAAGATGTGCAACTATGGAGACTGTTCTGGGCCCTCCACCTTCTCTCTGTCTCTGTTTCTGTCTCTCTCTCTCTCTCTCTCTCTCTCTCTCTCTCTCAAAAACAATAAAAATAAATCTTAAAAACAAAAACAAAAAACCACTGGAATAAAAGAACAAAAAACAGATAAAATAAACTAAAAAACAAATACAATCAAACAACAAAATGGGAGACATAAGCTAAAGTACATTAAATAAAGAATCCAACAGAAGTAATGCCCCTTTTTTATGAGCTGGCAATCTGTAGCGAATCTATTATTACAGTATTGTAAGCATGTAATTCTGTAACAACAATATCACTCTCAAGCACACTATATGACATTTTAAGTGAAATGTTTAAATTGCTGTCCATCTCTGTGAGAGACAAAGCAAGCCTTACAACATACAGCATTACTTCTGCTATACCCTGTATAAATAGACTAAACACTTCAGTTAAAGGACCAAACATTTTAGACTGGATTTTACAAATCCCAGATATATGTTGCTTATAAGAGATAACATTTGAATATTCAGAGCACGGAAGGTTTGAAAGTAAAATAAAAAAAAAAAATTAAGCTATTTTATTTATGGGAAGATGCTGGGATGGCTCAGCAGGTTGACAGTTCGCCTTACAGCCCAGGGCCCGAGAATCAAATCCCCACTCAGGCCCATGTGGACCCATATGCTGAACTGAGGTGTGCTCCCAGCTCAGTTCTCACCAGGCAAGCCTCCTATGTGGGAGGCCCCCAGTTTAGCTCCTGTCCCTACCCCCACCCACGTTCCCATGCAGGAGGCCCCTGCCCAGTTCCTTCCCTGTGCAGCCCACACCCAACTGTAGAATAAAAAGTATGTAGAAAACTGATGATGTACAACTATGGAGACTACTCTGGGCCCTCCTCCTCTCTGTTTCTCTCTCTCTCTCTCTCGTCAAAAATAAAAAGAAATTAGAAAAAAAGACACATTAGGTATTAAAGGCAAGGCGAGAAATATCACTAAATATAAAGAGTGTCCGTTTTTAATTAAAAAGATTTTTCAATAGAAATATTACAATCTCAAAAAATTATAAAAACAGACATTTTATTTCATAATTAGGAGGCACTTAATCTTGAGTTGTGGTGGCTAGAGAAACCAGGTTGTTGAGAATTTAGAGATATGAATGGAGGTGAACAAGGACGGGGAGTACAGGCTGTGCTTTCACTGTTCGGATGAGAAAGAAGAGGTAAGTCATGAGCCATTAGAAAGTGAAAGTCAAAAGAAGACAGAGATTTAAGTGTGAGCTAAACGTACAACCCAAAAGCCTTTAAGACTCCCCCCTCCTTTTGGGAGGAAAATATTGTTACCTAATAGTACATTGCTTATCTCTGTTTTGTACTGGGTGTAAGTGTGTCATAGCAGAGTACTGATAAGAGTCCTGTCATTTGCATATACAGTTCTTGTGACCTTCAACCCTTCATCAACTCAGCCTCTATTTCGCCTTCTAAGACATGAGAATATTGGGAAGCTGGGATGGCTCAGCGGGTTAAGCGCTCTCTTTGCAGCCCCGGAGACCAGGGATCAAATCCCGGCTCCAGCCCAGGCGGACCCATATGCTGAATGGGGTGTGCCCTCAGTTCAGTTCTTGCCGGGGCCTGTGGGGGAGGCTCTCTGCCCAGTTCCTGCCCTGCACAGCCCCGTGCCCACCTGTGGAGTGAAACTATATGGAAAACTAATGCTGTCAACTATGGAGACTGCTCTGAGCGCTCCCCCTTCTCTCTGTCTCTCTCTCTGTCAAAAACCAATAAAAATAAATCTTCAAAAAACAAGAAATGAGAATATTAATACAGGCCTTAGTGGGTTATTGTAAGAAGTAACTATAGTCTTCACAGAAAAGTGCTTTGTTAGTGAAGCATGTTAAACATACTACATTACCAGATAAATGCAGCTTATAAATCTAACCACATTACAATATAAATACAGCTCAGAAATCTAAAATGACATGGTAAACACAATGATAAAAATATTTAAAACGCTATTCTCTTTGGAATTTAAGAAAACAGAGGAAGCCAGGATGGCTCAGCGAGCTAAGTTCTTGCTTTGCAGCCCTGGGGATCAAGGGTCGAATCCCAGCCCTGGCCCCTCCCAGCCCATGTGGACCTATATGCTAAACTGGGGTTTGCTTCCCATATGGGAAACGTCTAGTTCAGTTCTCACCCCCCTCCCTTGGTTTGGCCCCTGGCTCCCAGAGGCATGCCTCCTATGTGGGAGGTGCCCCGCCCAGTTCCCAACCTGTGTGGCCCCTGCCCACCTGTGTGGAACAAAACCATGTCAAAAACTGATGATGTACAACTATGGAGACTGCCCTTGGCCCTCCCCCTTCTCTCTGTCTCTCTCTGTCAAAAACAATAAAATAAATCTTAAAAAAAAAAGAATTTAAGAAAACAAATATTTGCATGCATACTTAAGACAATGTTTGTATTTTCTTGCTGTCTAAGGGCGCTGTCTAAAAAATACAGATATTACTTGGTGCTAAAATTTCCAAGAGTCCTGCATGCCCTGTTATTTGTATTCTTTGTTGTGTCTGAGACCTTAACATGCACTTCACCATGCAAATGCCATCCTCATCACTGTGATTTGCTTGCCAATTAGAGACATTCTAATCTGGAAGTCCCATGAGCTCTGATAAGGGAATTCTTGGGCTTGTCAGGAAGATAACTGAACAAAACATTATTTGTAGAAATAGATTCCTATGTTGTATTACCTTGTCACAGAACATATAACAAGAAATAGTTCCACTATCCTTCGGCAGATGACAGGCGCCTAGCAAGCACTGCAGCAGGTAAAACTCTAGGCAGGTACAGAATACATCACATAAAAACCCAACACTTCTACTACATAAAATAGTAAATCTTTAATGGCATGTTTCTGACACTTTCAGAAAATGTAGAGACACTTGATAAGAATGAAACACAGCGTTAAATCATATATTAAAACACAAGGAAGTCGTTTCTCCTCTATATCGTGTCTTCAGGAGCTCAGAAACTGCATGATGTGGTTAATGATGCCAGTGATGGCCACCATCCCTTCCTCTGGGAAAAGTTATCCTCAATTTAAATTCATTGCTCCAATTCCTCAGCATCCTTTACTGTGTAATTTCTATGAGAGTACAGACATTTCCACTGGACAAGCATCTTTCTTTATCTGACTCTGTCTCAGGGGTCTCCAAACTACAGCCCTCATCCGGCCTGCGAGGCCCTCTCATCCAGACCGTGGACACCTTTTTATCTGAACAAAATAATATTAAATAAATAATTAAAAACAACATTTATGTTTTGATTCTTTTTTATTTGGACCTCAAGTGTGTAGTCGGCCCCCAAACTGCTGTTTGATAGTTAATGCGGCCCGCGGGCTGAAAAGTTTGGAGACCCCTGTGAAAAGAGAAAACACTGGGCACAGTAAAAAATAAATATTTTGGCAGGCTAGATGCTGACCACACTAATCTGAGGCAGAAAACAGAAGTTCTAAAACAAACTTGTCCAACCCATGGCCCATGTGTCTCCGGACAACTTTGAATGTGGCCCAAAACAAATTCGTAAACTTTCTTAAAACATTATGAGATATTTTTGCAATTTTTTTTTTCCTCTTCAGCTATCATTAGTGTATTTTATGTGTGGCCCAAGACAATTCTTCTTCCAATGTGGCCCAGGAAAGTCAAAAGATTGGACACCCCTGTTCTCAAACATAACCTTAACATGGTATTCTTAGGAAAGTCACATAGGTACTCTTTTTTGACCTATCAATATTCCCCGTCTAATTTTTTAACTCACTGCGTAGGATCACAGACAGTAAGGTAGATTTTTATTATGCAATTTTAGCTAACTTGAAAATAAATAGCCCAGAATGTCCTTGCCTGGATAATTAGGGTTAAGGTCAGCCACAGGAAAAATGTGTGTGTGATATGGAAAGCAGCTATGAAGAAATAGCCATTGTGCTATGAAATGACATTAGTTTCATTCAGGTGGCAGATTTCAATTTGTCCCCACTTCAATGTTTCAGGTACAACACTCCTTGACAATTGACCCTGACGAATCCCAGCAACCCCAGGCCAGCAAAATTTGCATCGCTCAAAGAAGTGGCAGCCATGAAGACCCAACAACTTTATAAGCTTCTAAACCATTAGAAACCAGACATGCCTAGCTTCCTGCAAGTTACAAATCATTCATGAACGTCAGGATTAATTAGGGTCTTTTCTCTGATTCTCTTCAGACCTTTATTTCTCAGTTCCTCTGACAATGGTGTGAGGCTTATTTTGCTTAATAACTTTCTTCTTCCATAATATTCATACTGATTGTGCTTCTATGAGTGAGCCCCAATTGATACAGAGGATAAAATAAAATAACAGTCACTTAAGGTAAAAAGGGTTTTATTTTGTTTTAATTGTAAAAAAACAATAATGCAATGTATAGACAATGTAATGTAGAATTGTACACCTGGAAACAATGTAATTGGTATCAATCAATTTAACAATAAATTTAACAATAAATAAATAAGTAAATATAATAATAATTATCTTGCACAACCACTATGGAAGGCAGTATGGAGATTACTCAAAAAATTAGGAATGGAATTGCCATATGACTCAGTCATCCCTCTTCTGGTTATCTACCCCCAAAATTTGAAAACCTTGATTCACAAAGAACCTATATCCCAATTTTCACTGCAGCACTGTTCACGGTGGCCAAGTCATGAAAACAACAGTGTCCTTTGATAGATGACTGGATAAAGAAGTTGTGGTACATTTACACAATGGAATACTACTCAGCAATAAGAAAAGATGAAATACAGCATTTCTGACAATATGAACGGACCTTGAAACCATCTTATTAAGTGAAATAAGTCAGACTGAAAGAATAAAGAAACATATAACCTCACTTGTAGGTGGATTATAAAACTGAAAGTAACAAAGAAACAAAAACTTATGGACACAGTCAATAGTTAGGTGGTTACCTGAGGGTAAAGGGAAAGATGTGTGAAAGAGCAGGGTGGGGAAGGTGTGGATTTGGGGGGGGGGGCATCAAATATATGATGATGGAAGGAGAGCTGATTCGGGTAATGAGCATATAATGCAATACATAGATGATGTAATGTAGAATTGTATGCTTGGAAACTATGTAATTGTTACCAACCAATGTCACTCCAATAAATTTAATAATAAAAAATAATAATCTTGTAACTCTGTGAAGAAAAAAAAAAGAAGAAATTTTAAAACATCTTTAACACAAATGTATTGGATAGGCCTGACCTCATTTGCATGATATACAAATGGTTTTTCATATATAATATTACTAAAAATATATAAATTATTAATTGAGCTAAAACTTCCAAGCATAATATGCTCTATTGTCCTACCTTTAAAATTATACCCTAAATATCAAATTACACAACTGTTTTATAGTCATTCTAGTTATTATATGTTTTTATTAATTTAATTTGAAGAAACTCTACTGATAGAGTAGATAGTGAAATTGTCAAAATTCTTAAAGAAACAGTTATATTCAAAAATAGATAATAAATTTTACATATCATATCCAAACATCTTAATGGGGACAAATAATAAATTTTCTTATAAATAAAACATTGCAACATTTCTTCACTATTGCTAAGGTCAGTTTTGCTGTCTTTAAAAGTGTTAGCTATAATGTAAATACTAATGAAAATTGTAGCAATCTAGTTATATTTCAAGAGAGTTGCTTATATACAAATTTAATTTCAACATAAATTTTTTATAATGTATAATATTCTTTAGCTTCCATGTGTAACTGTTGTAAATATCAGGCCAGTTCACTTGTTTCAGAGTAGGATGGTGTGATGTGAACTGTATGGGCCACCTTAAATGGGCCATGGATACCTAGATTAAACATTATTTCTGGGTGTATCTGTAAAAGTGTTTTCAATGAGATTGATATTGGAATTGGTGAATTGAGTAAAGTGAATTTCCAACTCCCACCAACAGTGGGGGTGGTCTTCATCCAGTCCATTGAGCACCTAAATAGAGCAAAAGGCAGAGAAGATTTCCTGCCTGCTTGAGCTGGGACAAAGCTCTTCTCTTTGCCTTAAACCAACCAAGCTTGTCCAACCTGCGACCTGTGGGCTATGTGAGGCCCAGAACTACTTTGAATGAGGCCCAACACAAATTCATAAACTTTCTTAAAACATGAGGTTTTCTTTGTGACTTTTTTTTTCTTTAGTTCATCAGCTATTGTTAGTTTTAGTGTATTTTATGTGTAGCTCAAAATAATTCTTCTTCTCATGTGGCCCAGAGAAGTCAAAAGGTTGGATACCCCTGCCTTAGACCAAGGTTTATATCATTGGCTCTTGTGATTCGCAGGCCTTTGAATTCAGACCAAAATTAGACCACTAATTTTCCTGGGTCTACAGTTTATGGGCATCAGATCATGGGTTTTCTCAGCCTCCATAATCACATGAACTAATTCCTCACAATAAGAAATAAATAGAATAAGACTTACTCTGGATAATTCTGTCTAATAGAGAAGGTATAGTTTGTGTCTGACCAAAGTTCTAGTCAAGAAAAATACAAAAGTCAGATAAAAATAAAAAAAAACTTATGTCTAAAAGTGTCAAATAATTGTGAAAGCAGAGGGCTAGAGAGACTAAAATTCTGGAGATGCAGGCATCTTGGAGAAGTAGCTGACCAATCTGTAGCCACTTCTCTCCTGGAGGCTGTGCTAACTTGTTGCAGACAAAACTGACAGCAGAAGCTTGGTTCAGACAGAGTGTTTTGTTGGGGGACAGAGCTTTGGTGGTCTCCTGGTTCTATAGTGGTGAAGAAAATGAAATTTGAGGAGTTCCAAGCCCAAAAACTATTACCTCCCTCAAGAGACTTGTCAAATTCTAAAGATGATTTGAAGCCTCATGCATTAAAAAGATTTATTGTAAGTTCTCCCTCTTGAAATTAGAAATGAAACAAGGATCACCATTTCTGTATAATATTATACTGGAGGTTAGAGCAACTACTATAAAATAAAAGAAAACAAAAGGTGTTGTACTGAGAAGAAGTAAAACTGTCATTATTTACACATGATACTTTTGTGATTATAGTAAATCAAATGAATCTTCAGATAAACTATAAGAATAATTAATGATCATTATATCAAGGTCAATAAAAAAAATAGTTGTATTTCTATATACCAATGTATCAGGGAAAGTTTGCTATATAAAAAAATATCCTAAAACATAGTGATTAAGGAAAAACTATTATAAACAGCAACAGTTTGGTCTGGGATCAGGTGGGTAGTTCTTCTGGTCTCAGTTCAGCTCTCACATACACATACATCTGTGGTCAGCTTCTAGGCAGCTGAGGATTGTTTGGCTTGGGATGGCCATAGTGGAAAAAGTCACCTATGTTCAAGATGGTTATTCACCTTCCAGAAGGACATCCTGGACTTATTACATAGAAGCTAGGAAGTATTATTAGGAAGTCATTTTTTGTACCTAAATTTGAAACTAGTACAATGTAACTTTGGCCACATTCCATTGGTCAAAACAAATCACGATGCCACCTAGATTCTAGGGGTAAGGGAACAGATTCCTCCTTTTGATGGAAGGAGCTAACGGGTCATGTTTCAAAGGATATGACTACTAACAGGAGTGGAGAACTAGGGTCATACTTGTCATTATTCAATTATAATATACAATAAATACAAAATTACATATAAGATTAAATATAACAGGAAAAATATATATATAAAGTAATCAAATACTGAATATCTGGACAAGATAGAGTAACAGAGAAAAGCTTTGCCTCCCATCTGAAGCAATGGACAAATTACATGAAATAATTTTTGAGACAATGGGCATGAGGGAGTAAAGGACAAAGATCCCTGAGGAACAGGAAACAAACTAAATGAGCCCTATAATTGTCCCCAACTAATGTTCTTAAGAAAGCACCTGGGAACGGGATGAAGTCTTGTCGTATCTAGCAAACTCCATGGTGTCGAAGAGCTAGAGTTGGGAGTTCAGGAAGACCAGGAAGCTAGAGTTTGCCAGACAGTAACAAAGGAAGAGATCTCCTGAGAGAAAGAAACTTGAAGACTTTCAGCGTGTACCATTGGAAATTTAGCAGAATACTGATTAGCACATGTGTATGAGGAAACTACTAAGGCACTATTTGAGTGTGATATTAGCAGTTATATGTGCTACAAACCTTCTTAGCATTGGCATGCAGTCATGTTTCATTTCAAGGTCATAAGGTAAGAGATGAAGGACAAGCATCCATTTCTTTGGGGCCTAAATGAAATTAATCACAAGAGCAGATGTTAAGGATCATAGGTCACAAGAGCCAGATCCCAAGTGACAGATGGTCTAAATGTTTTATATTCAATGAATTTCTGTGTCTGTAACATAAAGGGCTCTAAAATATAGGGCCCAGAGCAGAGGCTGTATAAGGTGGTCCTGATTATGGTTAGAATTATTGATGCATTTGGCCATGGACTAAGGTGTTTGATTGATTGATTGGTTGCCACTACTACTTTTATCCATTGCTTCCATTTATTTCTCCCATTTTTGAGGGGATTTTTTAAATAAAATTTTATTTCTTTATTGTATTGCTATCAGATTGTATGTAAGCACATTTAAACTCCATTAAAAGGGGGAAAAAGGTGAGGGGGAGAGAAGTAATTTTATTTCAAATAACCATATTGAAACCCATTGTTTTGTTGGATAGTTTGATTAACTGTACCCCATTTTTGTACTCTCTATAATGTGTAAAAAGCTATAATATTCTAAGTTAAGGTCTTTTGTCAGCATATGTTGATTCCTAAGTGTCAGCTTCAGGACTGGAGAAGAGAACAAAATCTATACATGGACAATTCGCTGCTAATTAGGGGTGTTTGCAAATTGGAATTCCTTATATCACAGAAATAATTCTCTGGAGGTTTGAGTATGAAGAAGTAACCTAAGGAAGGGAGCTAGATTCAGAGAGGTGTGTCAATAATAATCACTTCTGCAGGCAGGTATTCACCCAGCTCATTAGAGGGAAGTATTGGGGGGCTTGGCTGTGTACAACATCTATCAACCAGCTAATGCCATCTTCCTTCAGCTCCTCACCAAGACATGAGACAGGTCTTCTAAAGGAAATTTGCCATAGTTCCATGCACTTGACTGTAACAGTCCCTGAGGAGTCTCCTGGGTAGCCCAGAGACCTGCAAATAGTCTCCAGCACAAAAACCAAATGACTTGGGGTATGGTGAATGGAGAAAGAGAGAGGAAGCAAAAA
Source organism: Craseonycteris thonglongyai (assembly GCA_004027555.1). Classification (NCBI taxonomy): domain Eukaryota; kingdom Metazoa; phylum Chordata; class Mammalia; order Chiroptera; family Craseonycteridae; genus Craseonycteris; species Craseonycteris thonglongyai. The sequence continues at coordinate 1,900 of PVKE010004960.1, read as the reverse complement.
GCAGTGGGAAAATTTATTTATTCCTCTATTATGGCAAGATGGTCTTTGGGCAACTTTATAAACTGTATACCGGTAATTGTGCATAGTCTATCTTAAACATCTTTTAAAAATCAATTTATAAGCACCCAAAAGATTAGAAAAATTTGAAAAAAAAAGGCCAGTCTACCTAATCTAATTCCCCCTATAACAGAATGAGAGCTACTGAATCAATAGTTATAATTAACCTAATTGTCCAAAGAGGGCTGACCACAGTAAAGATGCAAAACCTGTCATCTTTGTTAAATTTCTAGTCCTGGGCCACTTGGCAAATGTCATTAAAATGGAGAAGTCACAGAAAGGACAGTATTTACCTTATCTTGAGTGTACAAGAGGGTGCTTGTGAGCAATGCTTATGTCATCCTACAGAAGAAAAATCAATAATATGCATTACTGTGTCAAACTGAATTCTTCAAGAATGTCATGCCTATTTCTCTTTCACATCTTAATTACATAGATAGGGGTCACTTATCAGATTCTTGCATATTAATGGCAGCAGAGTGGTTTTTCTTTCAAGTTGGTTACTCCTGTTGGAAAATATATCTTCTCTCCTCAGTCAAACTTTCAGTAAGGTAGTTTGTTTTAACAAAACTCCTTCATTGAAACTAGGCAAGGAAAACTCTAAAGAGATGGAAGGAAAGTGAATAAAATCATCAAAGCTAAATTTTGAATCTATCCCCTCCTCTCTCTGTCACTGCTTATAGGTCTGGCCCATCATTATTTCTTACTTAATTCATTGAAAAATCTTCATATTCCTGAGACAGTCTGTTTATTATTCATCCAGAGTTCCTTTCAGAGATGTTTTGACTGCTACTCTTTTGCCCAAAAAGACATTCATTGCTTCCAGACTTCTTATTAAAGCACATAGGCCCTTCACACTAAACCCACCCTTTCTTTCCAAACTTCCACCACCACCAATCAAGAATACCTGCCTTGATCACATAACTACATAAACCTTCTTTTGGTTTCCCTGACTTCCCTCCAATAGTAAGCTGCTTATTTCAATGTGATCCTATACAAAGGAAATTACAGAATGAAGATGATTAAAAGTATTTGCTTCAGGAATCATCTCACCAAAAAATTATTTTTTAATTTGAAGATATAATGTAATCTATATTTTTATTTGAATATTAGAAAAATCATGTTTCCTTAATTAATTTTAAAATCATCATTTTCTAAAAATAGAGATATGTAGAACATAGCAAAATATTTAAATTTTATAATGTCATGCTTCTCACCAAGTTTTTGTTACTTTATACACGCTGTGTCAAAAGTATGTCACAAAAAAATATGGTCATCCTAGGGATAAGAGTTCATGTTTATTTTGCATTCTCATTCTAAAGTTTATATATCTATTTATTGCATTCTACATGAGTTAAATTGTAATCTAAACTCATTCTGTGATTATATGTCTCTCCTACAAAAATATTTGTGCATCTTCTTCTTTAGAAATCTACATAGGCCTCTTAACACCCAAGGAAAAACAATTACTAGAAGGACATTTTGAAATACTACATGGGATTGATTGCCTCTAGCATAGGATCTGCCTATCACATTTTTCCCTTCTAAGTATTAAATCAGTCTTCAATATGAAGGTAAACACATAGTCACAAAGTAAACATCTGTTCTTCATGTAAAGAAAACACAGATGATTTTTAAGGTCAATTACAGAACAATAATTTTTCTATTGCCCATATAGAATTTCTGTATAAAGTTTATAAGCAAAGTCACACATTTAAGCTATATATTAATTTTAATATAATTTGGGGAAAAATGCAAACAATGTATTTGTAAACACAGAGACTAATTTTCCTAGTGTGTATATAAATAGATTTTTACCACTGTATGAAAAGAACAGAACCAC